>JAHQIW010002492.1:0-17445 GCA_019055375.1 Parelaphostrongylus tenuis
TGATAACACTTACTCAAACTATTGTGTGGAATGATGTGTAGAAAAGTGCTTGGTAGTGATTTCTGATGATACAGGGATTGTTTCACTCGTCAAAATTCGAGATTTCTACCCTTTATTGACAACTGCGTGCAGAGTTGATTGAATATCCTTCATTTAATGCGGTTAGATTAGGCCATATTGATAACAATTACTCAAACTATTGTGTGGAATGATGTGTAGAAAAGTGCTTGGTAGTGATTTCTGATGATACAGGGATTGTTTCACTCGTCAAAATTCGAGATTTCTACCCTTTATTGACAACTGCGTGCAGAGTTGATTGAATATCCTTCATTTAATGCGGTTAGATTAGGCCATATTGATAACAATTACTCAAACTATTGTGTGGAATGATGTGTAGAAAAGTGCTTGGTAGTGATTTCTGATGATACAGGGATTGTTTCACTCGTCAAAATTCGAGATTTCTACCCTTTATTGACAACTGCGTGCAGAGTTGATTGAATATCCTTCATTTAATGCGGTTAGATTAGGCCATATTGATAACAATTACTCAAACTATTGTGTGGAATGATGTGTAGAAAAGTGCTTGGTAGTGATTTCTGATGATACAGGGATTGTTTCACTCGTCAAAATTCGAGATTTCTACCCTTTATTGACAACTGCGTGCAGAGTTGATTGAATATCCTTCATTTAATGCGGTTAGATTAGGCCATATTGATAACAATTACTCAAACTATTGTGTGGAATGATGTGTAGAAAAGTGCTTGGTAGTGATTTCTGATGATACAGGGATTGTTTCACTCGTCAAAATTCGAGATTTCTACCCTTTATTGACAACTGCGTGCAGAGTTGATTGAATATCCTTCATTTAATGCGGTTAGATTAGGCCATATTGATAACAATTACTCAAACTATTGTGTGGAATGATGTGTAGAAAAGTGCTTGGTAGTGATTTCTGATGATACAGGGATTGTTTCACTCGTCAAAATTCGAGATTTCTACCCTTTATTGACAACTGCGTGCAGAGTTCATTGAATATCCTTCATTTAATGCGGTTAGATTAGGCCATATTGATAACAATTACTCAAACTATTGTGTGGAATGATGTGTAGAAAAGTGCTTGGTAGTGATTTCTGATGATACAGGGATTGTTTCACTCGTCAAAATTCGAGATTTCTACCCTTTATTGACAACTGCGTGCAGAGTTGATTGAATATCCTTCATTTAATGCGGTTAGATTAGGCCATATTGATAACAATTACTCAAACTATTGTGTGGAATGATGTGTAGAAAAGTGCTTGGTAGTGATTTCTGATGATACAGGGATTGTTTCACTCGTCAAAATTCGAGATTTCTACCCTTTATTGACAACTGCGTGCAGAGTTGATTGAATATCCTTCATTTAATGCGGTTAGATTAGGCCATATTGATAACAATTACTCAAACTATTGTGTGGAATGATGTGTAGAAAAGTGCTTGGTAGTGATTTCTGATGATACAGGGATTGTTTCACTCGTCAAAATTCGAGATTTCTACCCTTTATTGACAACTGCGTGCAGAGTTGATTGAATATCCTTCATTTAATGCGGTTAGATTAGGCCATATTGATAACAATTACTCAAACTATTGTGTGGAATGATGTGTAGAAAAGTGCTTGGTAGTGATTTCTGATGATACAGGGATTGTTTCACTCGTCAAAATTCGAGATTTCTACCCTTTATTGACAACTGCGTGCAGAGTTGATTGAATATCCTTCATTTAATGCGGTTAGATTAGGCCATATTGATAACAATTACTCAAACTATTGTGTGGAATGATGTGTAGAAAAGTGCTTGGTAGTGATTTCTGATGATACAGGGATTGTTTCACTCGTCAAAATTCGAGATTTCTACCCTTTATTGACAACTGCGTGCAGAGTTGATTGAATATCCTTCATTTAATGCGGTTAGATTAGGCCATATTGATAACAATTACTCAAACTATTGTGTGGAATGATGTGTAGAAAAGTGCTTGGTAGTGATTTCTGATGATACAGGGATTGTTTCACTCGTCAAAATTCGAGATTTCTACCCTTTATTGACAACTGCGTGCAGAGTTGATTGAATATCCTTCATTTAATGCGGTTAGATTAGGCCATATTGATAACAATTACTCAAACTATTGTGTGGAATGATGTGTAGAAAAGTGCTTGGTAGTGATTTCTGATGATACAGGGATTGTTTCACTCGTCAAAATTCGAGATTTCTACCCTTTATTGACAACTGCGTGCAGAGTTGATTGAATATCCTTCATTTAATGCGGTTAGATTAGGCCATATTGATAACAATTACTCAAACTATTGTGTGGAATGAGTGTAGAAAAGTGCTTGGTAGTGATTTCTGATGATACAGGGATTGTTTCACTCGTCAAAATTCGAGATTTCTACCCTTTATTGACAACTGCGTGCAGAGTTGATTGAATATCCTTCATTTAATGCGGTTAGATTAGGCCATATTGATAACAATTACTCAAACTATTGTGTGGAATGATGTGTAGAAAAGTGCTTGGTAGTGATTTCTGATGATACAGGGATTGTTTCACTCGTCAAAATTCGAGATTTCTACCCTTTATTGACAACTGCGTGCAGAGTTGATTGAATATCCTTCATTTAATGCGGTTAGATTAGGCCATATTGATAACAATTACTCAAACTATTGTGTGGAATGATGTGTAGAAAAGTGCTTGGTAGTGATTTCTGATGATACAGGGATTGTTTCACTCGTCAAAATTCGAGATTTCTACCCTTTATTGACAACTGCGTGCAGAGTTGATTGAATATCCTTCATTTAATGCGGTTAGATTAGGCCATATTGATAACAATTACTCAAACTATTGTGTGGAATGATGTGTAGAAAAGTGCTTGGTAGTGATTTCTGATGATACAGGGATTGTTTCACTCGTCAAAATTCGAGATTTCTACCCTTTATTGACAACTGCGTGCAGAGTTGATTGAATATCCTTCATTTAATGCGGTTAGATTAGGCCATATTGATAACAATTACTCAAACTATTGTGTGGAATGATGTGTAGAAAAGTGCTTGGTAGTGATTTCTGATGATACAGGGATTGTTTCACTCGTCAAAATTCGAGATTTCTACCCTTTATTGACAACTGCGTGCAGAGTTGATTGAATATCCTTCATTTAATGCGGTTAGATTAGGCCATATTGATAACAATTACTCAAACTATTGTGTGGAATGATGTGTAGAAAAGTGCTTGGTAGTGATTTCTGATGATACAGGGATTGTTTCACTCGTCAAAATTCGAGATTTCTACCCTTTATTGACAACTGCGTGCAGAGTTGATTGAATATCCTTCATTTAATGCGGTTAGATTAGGCCATATTGATAACAATTACTCAAACTATTGTGTGGAATGATGTGTAGAAAAGTGCTTGGTAGTGATTTCTGATGATACAGGGATTGTTTCACTCGTCAAAATTCGAGATTTCTACCCTTTATTGACAACTGCGTGCAGAGTTGATTGAATATCCTTCATTTAATGCGGTTAGATTAGGCCATATTGATAACAATTACTCAAACTATTGTGTGGAATGATGTGTAGAAAAGTGCTTGGTAGTGATTTCTGATGATACAGGGATTGTTTCACTCGTCAAAATTCGAGATTTCTACCCTTTATTGACAACTGCGTGCAGAGTTGATTGAATATCCTTCATTTAATGCGGTTAGATTAGGCCATATTGATAACAATTACTCAAACTATTGTGTGGAATGATGTGTAGAAAAGTGCTTGGTAGTGATTTCTGATGATACAGGGATTGTTTCACTCGTCAAAATTCGAGATTTCTACCCTTTATTGACAACTGCGTGCAGAGTTGATTGAATATCCTTCATTTAATGCGGTTAGATTAGGCCATATTGATAACAATTACTCAAACTATTGTGTGGAATGAGTGTAGAAAAGTGCTTGGTAGTGATTTCTGATGATACAGGGATTGTTTCACTCGTCAAAATTCGAGATTTCTACCCTTTATTGACAACTGCGTGCAGAGTTGATTGAATATCCTTCATTTAATGCGGTTAGATTAGGCCATATTGATAACAATTACTCAAACTATTGTGTGGAATGATGTGTAGAAAAGTGCTTGGTAGTGATTTCTGATGATACAGGGATTGTTTCACTCGTCAAAATTCGAGATTTCTACCCTTTATTGACAACTGCGTGCAGAGTTGATTGAATATCCTTCATTTAATGCGGTTAGATTAGGCCATATTGATAACAATTACTCAAACTATTGTGTGGAATGATGTGTAGAAAAGTGCTTGGTAGTGATTTCTGATGATACAGGGATTGTTTCACTCGTCAAAATTCGAGATTTCTACCCTTTATTGACAACTGCGTGCAGAGTTGATTGAATATCCTTCATTTAATGCGGTTAGATTAGGCCATATTGATAACAATTACTCAAACTATTGTGTGGAATGATGTGTAGAAAAGTGCTTGGTAGTGATTTCTGATGATACAGGGATTGTTTCACTCGTCAAAATTCGAGATTTCTACCCTTTATTGACAACTGCGTGCAGAGTTGATTGAATATCCTTCATTTAATGCGGTTAGATTAGGCCATATTGATAACAATTACTCAAACTATTGTGTGGAATGATGTGTAGAAAAGTGCTTGGTAGTGATTTCTGATGATACAGGGATTGTTTCACTCGTCAAAATTCGAGATTTCTACCCTTTATTGACAACTGCGTGCAGAGTTGATTGAATATCCTTCATTTAATGCGGTTAGATTAGGCCATATTGATAACAATTACTCAAACTATTGTGTGGAATGAAGTGTAGAAAAGTGCTTGGTAGTGATTTCTGATGATACAGGGATTGTTTCACTCGTCAAAATTCGAGATTTCTACCCTTTATTGACAACTGCGTGCAGAGTTGATTGAATATCCTTCATTTAATGCGGTTAGATTAGGCCATATTGATAACAATTACTCAAACTATTGTGTGGAATGATGTGTAGAAAAGTGCTTGGTAGTGATTTCTGATGATACAGGGATTGTTTCACTCGTCAAAATTCGAGATTTCTACCCTTTATTGACAACTGCGTGCAGAGTTGATTGAATATCCTTCATTTAATGCGGTTAGATTAGGCCATATTGATAACAATTACTCAAACTATTGTGTGGAATGAGTGTAGAAAAGTGCTTGGTAGTGATTTCTGATGATACAGGGATTGTTTCACTCGTCAAAATTCGAGATTTCTACCCTTTATTGACAACTGCGTGCAGAGTTGATCTGAATATCCTTCATTTAATGCGGTTAGATTAGGCCATATTGATAACAATGACTCAAACTATTGTGTGGAATGAAGTGTAGAAAAGTGCTTGGTAGTGATTTCTGATGATACAGGGATTGTTTCACTCGTCAAAATTCGAGATTTCTACCCTTTATTGACAACTGCGTGCAGAGTTGATTGAATATCCTTCATTTAATGCGGTTTGATTAGGCCATATTGATAACACTGACTCAAACTATTGTGTGGAATGAAGTGTAGAAAAGTGCTTGGTAGTGATTTCTGATGATACAGGGATTGTTTCACTCGTCAAAATTCGAGATTTCTACCCTTTATTGACAACTGCGTGCAGAGTTGATCTGAATATCCTTCATTTAATGCGGTTAGATTAGGCCATATTGATAACAATTACTCAAACTATTGTGTGAATGAGTGTAGAAAAGTGCTTGGTAGTGATTTCTGATGATACAGGGATTGTTTCACTCGTCAAAATTCGAGATTTCTACCCTTTATTGACAACTGCGTGCAGAGTTGATTGAATATCCTTCATTTAATGCGGTTAGATTAGGCCATATTGATAACAATTACTCAAACTATTGTGTGGAATGATGTGTAGAAAAGTGCTTGGTAGTGATTTCTGATGATACAGGGATTGTTTCACTCGTCAAAATTCGAGATTTCTACCCTTTATTGACAACTGCGTGCAGAGTTGATTGAATATCCTTCATTTAATGCGGTTAGATTAGGCCATATTGATAACAATTACTCAAACTATTGTGTGGAATGATGTGTAGAAAAGTGCTTGGTAGTGATTTCTGATGATACAGGGATTGTTTCACTCGTCAAAATTCGAGATTTCTACCCTTTATTGACAACTGCGTGCAGAGTTGATTGAATATCCTTCATTTAATGCGGTTAGATTAGGCCATATTGATAACAATTACTCAAACTATTGTGTGGAATGAAGTGTAGAAAAGTGCTTGGTAGTGATTTCTGATGATACAGGGATTGTTTCACTCGTCAAAATTCGAGATTTCTACCCTTTATTGACAACTGCGTGCAGAGTTGATTGAATATCCTTCATTTAATGCGGTTAGATTAGGCCATATTGATAACAATTACTCAAACTATTGTGTGGAATGATGTGTAGAAAAGTGCTTGGTAGTGATTTCTGATGATACAGGGATTGTTTCACTCGTCAAAATTCGAGATTTCTACCCTTTATTGACAACTGCGTGCAGAGTTGATTGAATATCCTTCATTTAATGCGGTTAGATTAGGCCATATTGATAACAATTACTCAAACTATTGTGTGGAATGAAGTGTAGAAAAGTGCTTGGTAGTGATTTCTGATGATACAGGGATTGTTTCACTCGTCAAAATTCGAGATTTCTACCCTTTATTGACAACTGCGTGCAGAGTTGATTGAATATCCTTCATTTAATGCGGTTAGATTAGGCCATATTGATAACAATTACTCAAACTATTGTGTGGAATGAAGTGTAGAAAAGTGCTTGGTAGTGATTTCTGATGATACAGGGATTGTTTCACTCGTCAAAATTCGAGATTTCTACCCTTTATTGACAACTGCGTGCAGAGTTGATTGAATATCCTTCATTTAATGCGGTTAGATTAGGCCATATTGATAACAATTACTCAAACTATTGTGTGGAATGAAGTGTAGAAAAGTGCTTGGTAGTGATTTCTGATGATACAGGGATTGTTTCACTCGTCAAAATTCGAGATTTCTACCCTTTATTGACAACTGCGTGCAGAGTTGATTGAATATCCTTCATTTAATGCGGTTAGATTAGGCCATATTGATAACAATTACTCAAACTATTGTGTGGAATGAGTGTAGAAAAGTGCTTGGTAGTGATTTCTGATGATACAGGGATTGTTTCACTCGTCAAAATTCGAGATTTCTACCCTTTATTGACAACTGCGTGCAGAGTTGATTGAATATCCTTCATTTAATGCGGTTAGATTAGGCCATATTGATAACAATGACTCAAACTATTGTGTGGAATGAAGTGTAGAAAAGTGCTTGGTAGTGATTTCTGATGATACAGGGATTGTTTCACTCGTCAAAATTCGAGATTTCTACCCTTTATTGACAACTGCGTGCAGAGTTGATTGAATATCCTTCATTTAATGCGGTTAGATTAGGCCATATTGATAACAATGACTCAAACTATTGTGTGGAATGAAGTGTAGAAAAGTGCTTGGTAGTGATTTCTGATGATACAGGGATTGTTTCACTCGTCAAAATTCGAGATTTCTACCCTTTATTGACAACTGCGTGCAGAGTTGATTGAATATCCTTCATTTAATGCGGTTTGATTAGGCCATATTGATAACAATTACTCAAACTATTGTGTGGAATGAAGTGTAGAAAAGTGCTTGGTAGTGATTTCTGATGATACAGGGATTGTTTCACTCGTCAAAATTCGAGATTTCTACCCTTTATTGACAACTGCGTGCAGAGTTGATTGAATATCCTTCATTTAATGCGGTTAGATTAGGCCATATTGATAACAATTACTCAAACTATTGTGTGGAATGAAGTGTAGAAAAGTGCTTGGTAGTGATTTCTGATGATACAGGGATTGTTTCACTCGTCAAAATTCGAGATTTCTACCCTTTATTGACAACTGCGTGCAGAGTTGATTAATATCCTTCATTTAATGCGGTTTGATTAGGCCATAATGATAACACTGACACAAACTATTGTGTGGAATGAAGTGTAGAAAAGTGCTTGGTAGTGATTTCTGATGATACAGGGATTGTTTCACTCGTCAAAATTCGAGATTTCTACCTTTATTGACAACTGCGTGCAGAGTTGATTGAATATCCTTCATTTAATGCGGTTTGATTAGGCCATATTGATAACAATGACTCAAACTATTGTGTGGAATGAAGTGTAGAAAAGTGCTTGGTAGTGATTTCTGATGATACAGGGATTGTTTCACTCGTCAAAATTCGAGATTTCTACCCTTTATTGACAACTGCGTGCAGAGTTGATTGAATATCCTTCATTTAATGCGGTTAGATTAGGCCATATTGATAACAATGACTCAAACTATTGTGTGGAATGAAGTGTAGAAAAGTGCTTGGTAGTGATTTCTGATGATACAGGGATTGTTTCACTCGTCAAAATTCGAGATTTCTACCCTTTATTGACAACTGCGTGCAGAGTTGATTGAATATCCTTCATTTAATGCGGTTAGATTAGGCCATATTGATAACAATGACTCAAACTATTGTGTGAATGAGTGTAGAAAAGTGCTTGGTAGTGATTTCTGATGATACAGGGATTGTTTCACTCGTCAAAATTCGAGATTTCTACCCTTTATTGACAACTGCGTGCAGAGTTGATTGAATATCCTTCATTTAATGCGGTTAGATTAGGCCATATTGATAACAATTACTCAAACTATTGTGTGGAATGAAGTGTAGAAAAGTGCTTGGTAGTGATTTCTGATGATACAGGGATTGTTTCACTCGTCAAAATTCGAGATTTCTACCCTTTATTGACAACTGCGTGCAGAGTTGATTGAATATCCTTCATTTAATGCGGTTAGATTAGGCCATATTGATAACACTGACTCAAACTATTGTGTGGAATGAAGTGTAGAAAAGTGCTTGGTAGTGATTTCTGATGATACAGGGATTGTTTCACTCGTCAAAATTCGAGATTTCTACCCTTTATTGACAACTGCGTGCAGAGTTGATTGAATATCCTTCATTTAATGCGGTTAGATTAGGCCATATTGATAACACTGACTCAAACTATTGTGTGGAATGAAGTGTAGAAAAGTGCTTGGTAGTGATTTCTGATGATACAGGGATTGTTTCACTCGTCAAAATTCGAGATTTCTACCCTTTATTGACAACTGCGTGCAGAGTTGATTGAATATCCTTCATTTAATGCGGTTAGATTAGGCCATATTGATAACAATGACTCAAACTATTGTGTGGAATGAAGTGTAGAAAAGTGCTTGGTAGTGATTTCTGATGATACAGGGATTGTTTCACTCGTCAAAATTCGAGATTTCTACCCTTTATTGACAACTGCGTGCAGAGTTGATTGAATATCCTTCATTTAATGCGGTTAGATTAGGCCATATTGATAACAATGACTCAAACTATTGTGTGGAATGAAGTGTAGAAAAGTGCTTGGTAGTGATTTCTGATGATACAGGGATTGTTTCACTCGTCAAAATTCGAGATTTCTACCCTTTATTGACAACTGCGTGCAGAGTTGATTGAATATCCTTCATTTAATGCGGTTAGATTAGGCCATATTGATAACAATTACTCAAACTATTGTGTGGAATGAAGTGTAGAAAAGTGCTTGGTAGTGATTTCTGATGATACAGGGATTGTTTCACTCGTCAAAATTCGAGATTTCTACCCTTTATTGACAACTGCGTGCAGAGTTGATTGAATATCCTTCATTTAATGCGGTTAGATTAGGCCATATTGATAACACTGACTCAAACTATTGTGTGGAATGAAGTGTAGAAAAGTGCTTGGTAGTGATTTCTGATGATACAGGGATTGTTTCACTCGTCAAAATTCGAGATTTCTACCCTTTATTGACAACTGCGTGCAGAGTTGATTGAATATCCTTCATTTAATGCGGTTAGATTAGGCCATATTGATAACAATTACTCAAACTATTGTGTGGAATGAAGTGTAGAAAAGTGCTTGGTAGTGATTTCTGATGATACAGGGATTGTTTCACTCGTCAAAATTCGAGATTTCTACCCTTTATTGACAACTGCGTGCAGAGTTGATTAATATCCTTCATTTAATGCGGTTTGATTAGGCCATATGATAACACTGACTCAAACTATTGTGTGGAATGAAGTGTAGAAAAGTGCTTGGTAGTGATTTCTGATGATACAGGGATTGTTTCACTCGTCAAAATTCGAGATTTCTACCCTTTATTGACAACTGCGTGCAGAGTTGATTGAATATCCTTCATTTAATGCGGTTAGATTAGGCCATATTGATAACACTGACTCAAACTATTGTGTGGAATGAAGTGTAGAAAAGTGCTTGGTAGTGATTTCTGATGATACAGGGATTGTTTCACTCGTCAAAATTCGAGATTTCTACCCTTTATTGACAACTGCGTGCAGAGTTGATTGAATATCCTTCATTTAATGCGGTTAGATTAGGCCATATTGATAACAATGACTCAAACTATTGTGTGGAATGAAGTGTAGAAAAGTGCTTGGTAGTGATTTCTGATGATACAGGGATTGTTTCACTCGTCAAAATTCGAGATTTCTACCCTTTATTGACAACTGCGTGCAGAGTTGATTGAATATCCTTCATTTAATGCGGTTAGATTAGGCCATATTGATAACAATTACTCAAACTATTGTGTGGAATGAAGTGTAGAAAAGTGCTTGGTAGTGATTTCTGATGATACAGGGATTGTTTCACTCGTCAAAATTCGAGATTTCTACCCTTTATTGACAACTGCGTGCAGAGTTGATTGAATATCCTTCATTTAATGCGGTTAGATTAGGCCATATTGATAACAATGACTCAAACTATTGTGTGGAATGAAGTGTAGAAAAGTGCTTGGTAGTGATTTCTGATGATACAGGGATTGTTTCACTCGTCAAAATTCGAGATTTCTACCCTTTATTGACAACTGCGTGCAGAGTTGATTGAATATCCTTCATTTAATGCGGTTTGATTAGGCCATATTGATAACAATGACTCAAACTATTGTGTGGAATGAAGTGTAGAAAAGTGCTTGGTAGTGATTTCTGATGATACAGGGATTGTTTCACTCGTCAAAATTCGAGATTTCTACCCTTTATTGACAACTGCGTGCAGAGTTGATTGAATATCCTTCATTTAATGCGGTTAGATTAGGCCATATTGATAACAATGACTCAAACTATTGTGTGGAATGAAGTGTAGAAAAGTGCTTGGTAGTGATTTCTGATGATACAGGGATTGTTTCACTCGTCAAAATTCGAGATTTCTACCCTTTATTGACAACTGCGTGCAGAGTTGATTGAATATCCTTCATTTAATGCGGTTAGATTAGGCCATATTGATAACAATTACTCAAACTATTGTGTGGAATGAAGTGTAGAAAAGTGCTTGGTAGTGATTTCTGATGATACAGGGATTGTTTCACTCGTCAAAATTCGAGATTTCTACCCTTTATTGACAACTGCGTGCAGAGTTGATTGAATATCCTTCATTTAATGCGGTTAGATTAGGCCATATTGATAACAATTACTCAAACTATTGTGTGGAATGAAGTGTAGAAAAGTGCTTGGTAGTGATTTCTGATGATACAGGGATTGTTTCACTCGTCAAAATTCGAGATTTCTACCCTTTATTGACAACTGCGTGCAGAGTTGATTGAATATCCTTCATTTAATGCGGTTAGATTAGGCCATATTGATAACACTGACTCAAACTATTGTGTGGAATGAAGTGTAGAAAAGTGCTTGGTAGTGATTTCTGATGATACAGGGATTGTTTCACTCGTCAAAATTCGAGATTTCTACCCTTTATTGACAACTGCGTGCAGAGTTGATTGAATATCCTTCATTTAATGCGGTTAGATTAGGCCATATTGATAACAATTACTCAAACTATTGTGTGGAATGAAGTGTAGAAAAGTGCTTGGTAGTGATTTCTGATGATACAGGGATTGTTTCACTCGTCAAAATTCGAGATTTCTACCCTTTATTGACAACTGCGTGCAGAGTTGATTGAATATCCTTCATTTAATGCGGTTAGATTAGGCCATATTGATAACAATTACTCAAACTATTGTGTGGAATGAAGTGTAGAAAAGTGCTTGGTAGTGATTTCTGATGATACAGGGATTGTTTCACTCGTCAAAATTCGAGATTTCTACCCTTTATTGACAACTGCGTGCAGAGTTGATTGAATATCCTTCATTTAATGCGGTTAGATTAGGCCATATTGATAACAATTACTCAAACTATTGTGTGGAATGAGTGTAGAAAAGTGCTTGGTAGTGATTTCTGATGATACAGGGATTGTTTCACTCGTCAAAATTCGAGATTTCTACCCTTTATTGACAACTGCGTGCAGAGTTGATTGAATATCCTTCATTTAATGCGGTTAGATTAGGCCATATTGATAACAATTACTCAAACTATTGTGTGGAATGAAGTGTAGAAAAGTGCTTGGTAGTGATTTCTGATGATACAGGGATTGTTTCACTCGTCAAAATTCGAGATTTCTACCCTTTATTGACAACTGCGTGCAGAGTTGATTGAATATCCTTCATTTAATGCGGTTAGATTAGGCCATATTGATAACAATTACTCAAACTATTGTGTGGAATGAAGTGTAGAAAAGTGCTTGGTAGTGATTTCTGATGATACAGGGATTGTTTCACTCGTCAAAATTCGAGATTTCTACCCTTTATTGACAACTGCGTGCAGAGTTGATTGAATATCCTTCATTTAATGCGGTTAGATTAGGCCATATTGATAACAATTACTCAAACTATTGTGTGGAATGAAGTGTAGAAAAGTGCTTGGTAGTGATTTCTGATGATACAGGGATTGTTTCACTCGTCAAAATTCGAGATTTCTACCCTTTATTGACAACTGCGTGCAGAGTTGATTGAATATCCTTCATTTAATGCGGTTAGATTAGGCCATATTGATAACAATTACTCAAACTATTGTGTGGAATGAAGTGTAGAAAAGTGCTTGGTAGTGATTTCTGATGATACAGGGATTGTTTCACTCGTCAAAATTCGAGATTTCTACCCTTTATTGACAACTGCGTGCAGAGTTGATTGAATATCCTTCATTTAATGCGGTTAGATTAGGCCATATTGATAACAATTACTCAAACTATTGTGTGGAATGAAGTGTAGAAAAGTGCTTGGTAGTGATTTCTGATGATACAGGGATTGTTTCACTCGTCAAAATTCGAGATTTCTACCCTTTATTGACAACTGCGTGCAGAGTTGATTGAATATCCTTCATTTAATGCGGTTAGATTAGGCCATATTGATAACAATTACTCAAACTATTGTGTGGAATGAAGTGTAGAAAAGTGCTTGGTAGTGATTTCTGATGATACAGGGATTGTTTCACTCGTCAAAATTCGAGATTTCTACCCTTTATTGACAACTGCGTGCAGAGTTGATTGAATATCCTTCATTTAATGCGGTTAGATTAGGCCATATTGATAACAATGACTCAAACTATTGTGTGGAATGAAGTGTAGAAAAGTGCTTGGTAGTGATTTCTGATGATACAGGGATTGTTTCACTCGTCAAAATTCGAGATTTCTACCCTTTATTGACAACTGCGTGCAGAGTTGATTGAATATCCTTCATTTAATGCGGTTAGATTAGGCCATATTGATAACAATGACTCAAACTATTGTGTGGAATGAAGTGTAGAAAAGTGCTTGGTAGTGATTTCTGATGATACAGGGATTGTTTCACTCGTCAAAATTCGAGATTTCTACCCTTTATTGACAACTGCGTGCAGAGTTGATTGAATATCCTTCATTTAATGCGGTTAGATTAGGCCATATTGATAACAATGACTCAAACTATTGTGTGGAATGAAGTGTAGAAAAGTGCTTGGTAGTGATTTCTGATGATACAGGGATTGTTTCACTCGTCAAAATTCGAGATTTCTACCCTTTATTGACAACTGCGTGCAGAGTTGATTGAATATCCTTCATTTAATGCGGTTAGATTAGGCCATATTGATAACAATGACTCAAACTATTGTGTGGAATGAAGTGTAGAAAAGTGCTTGGTAGTGATTTCTGATGATACAGGGATTGTTTCACTCGTCAAAATTCGAGATTTCTACCCTTTATTGACAACTGCGTGCAGAGTTGATTGAATATCCTTCATTTAATGCGGTTAGATTAGGCCATATTGATAACAATGACTCAAACTATTGTGTGGAATGAAGTGTAGAAAAGTGCTTGGTAGTGATTTCTGATGATACAGGGATTGTTTCACTCGTCAAAATTCGAGATTTCTACCCTTTATTGACAACTGCGTGCAGAGTTGATTGAATATCCTTCATTTAATGCGGTTAGATTAGGCCATATTGATAACAATTACTCAAACTATTGTGTGGAATGAAGTGTAGAAAAGTGCTTGGTAGTGATTTCTGATGATACAGGGATTGTTTCACTCGTCAAAATTCGAGATTTCTACCCTTTATTGACAACTGCGTGCAGAGTTGATTGAATATCCTTCATTTAATGCGGTTAGATTAGGCCATATTGATAACAATGACTCAAACTATTGTGTGGAATGATGTGTAGAAAAGTGCTTGGTAGTGATTTCTGATGATACAGGGATTGTTTCACTCGTCAAAATTCGAGATTTCTACCTTTATTGACAACTGCGTGCAGAGTTGATTGAATATCCTTCATTTAATGCGGTTTGATTAGGCCATAATGATAACACTGACTCAAACTATTGTGTGGAATGAAGTGTAGAAAAGTGCTTGGTAGTGATTTCTGATGATACAGGGATTGTTTCACTCGTCAAAATTCGAGATTTCTACCCTTTATTGACAACTGCGTGCAGAGTTGATTGAATATCCTTCATTTAATGCGGTTTGATTAGGCCATATTGATAACACTGACTCAAACTATTGTGTGGAATGAAGTGTAGAAAAGTGCTTGGTAGTGATTTCTGATGATACAGGGATTGTTTCACTCGTCAAAATTCGAGATTTCTACCCTTTATTGACAACTGCGTGCGGAGTTGATTGAATATCCTTCATTTAATGCGGTTAGATTAGGCCATATTGATAACACTGACTCAAACTATTGTGTGGAATGAAGTGTAGAAAAGTGCTTGGTAGTGATTTCTGATGATACAGGGATTGTTTCACTCGTCAAAATTCGAGATTTCTACCCTTTATTGACAACTGCGTGCAGAGTTGATTGAATATCCTTCATTTAATGCGGTTTGATTAGGCCATATTGATAACACTGACACAAACTATTGTGTGGAATGAAGTGTAGAAAAGTGCTTGGTAGTGATTTCTGATGATACAGGGATTGTTTCACTCGTCAAAATTCGAGATTTCTACCCTTTATTGACAACTGCGTGCAGAGTTGATTGAATATCCTTCATTTAATGCGGTTAGATTAGGCCATAATGATAACACTGACTCAAACTATTGTGTGGAATGAAGTGTAGAAAAGTGCTTGGTAGTGATTTCTGATGATACAGGGATTGTTTCACTCGTCAAAATTCGAGATTTCTACCCTTTATTGACAACTGCGTGCAGAGTTGATTGAATATCCTTCATTTAATGCGGTTAGATTAGGCCATATTGATAACACTTACTCAAACTATTGTGTGGAATGAAGTGTAGAAAAGTGCTTGGTAGTGATTTCTGATGATACAGGGATTGTTTCACTCGTCAAAATTCGAGATTTCTACCCTTTATTGACAACTGCGTGCAGAGTTGATTGAATATCCTTCATTTAATGCGGTTAGATTAGGCCATATTGATAACACTGACTCAAACTATTGTGTGGAATGAAGTGTAGAAAAGTGCTTGGTAGTGATTTCTGATGATACAGGGATTGTTTCACTCGTCAAAATTCGAGATTTCTACCCTTTATTGACAACTGCGTGCAGAGTTGATTGAATATCCTTCATTTAATGCGGTTAGATTAGGCCATATTGATAACAATGACTCAAACTATTGTGTGGAATGATGTGTAGAAAAGTGCTTGGTAGTGATTTCTGATGATACAGGGATTGTTTCACTCGTCAAAATTCGAGATTTCTACCCTTTATTGACAACTGCGTGCAGAGTTGATTGAATATCCTTCATTTAATGCGGTTAGATTAGGCCATATTGATAACAATGACTCAAACTATTGTGTGGAATGAAGTGTAGAAAAGTGCTTGGTAGTGATTTCTGATGATACAGGGATTGTTTCACTCGTCAAAATTCGAGATTTCTACCCTTTATTGACAACTGCGTGCAGAGTTGATTGAATATCCTTCATTTAATGCGGTTAGATTAGGCCATATTGATAACAATTACTCAAACTATTGTGTGAATGAGTGTAGAAAAGTGCTTGGTAGTGATTTCTGATGATACAGGGATTGTTTCACTCGTCAAAATTCGAGATTTCTACCCTTTATTGACAACTGCGTGCAGAGTTGATTGAATATCCTTCATTTAATGCGGTTAGATTAGGCCATATTGATAACAATTACTCAAACTATTGTGTGGAATGAAGTGTAGAAAAGTGCTTGGTAGTGATTTCTGATGATACAGGGATTGTTTCACTCGTCAAAATTCGAGATTTCTACCCTTTATTGACAACTGCGTGCAGAGTTGATTGAATATCCTTCATTTAATGCGGTTAGATTAGGCCATATTGATAACAATTACTCAAACTATTGTGTGGAATGAAGTGTAGAAAAGTGCTTGGTAGTGATTTCTGATGATACAGGGATTGTTTCACTCGTCAAAATTCGAGATTTCTACCCTTTATTGACAACTGCGTGCAGAGTTGATTGAATATCCTTCATTTAATGCGGTTAGATTAGGCCATATTGATAACAATTACTCAAACTATTGTGTGGAATGAAGTGTAGAAAAGTGCTTGGTAGTGATTTCTGATGATACAGGGATTGTTTCACTCGTCAAAATTCGAGATTTCTACCCTTTATTGACAACTGCGTGCAGAGTTGATTGAATATCCTTCATTTAATGCGGTTAGATTAGGCCATATTGATAACAATTACTCAAACTATTGTGTGGAATGAAGTGTAGAAAAGTGCTTGGTAGTGATTTCTGATGATACAGGGATTGTTTCACTCGTCAAAATTCGAGATTTCTACCCTTTATTGACAACTGCGTGCAGAGTTGATTGAATATCCTTCATTTAATGCGGTTAGATTAGGCCATATTGATAACAATTACTCAAACTATTGTGTGGAATGAAGTGTAGAAAAGTGCTTGGTAGTGATTTCTGATGATACAGGGATTGTTTCACTCGTCAAAATTCGAGATTTCTACCCTTTATTGACAACTGCGTGCAGAGTTGATTGAATATCCTTCATTTAATGCGGTTAGATTAGGCCATATGATACATGACCACTA
>JAHQIW010002493.1:0-18605 GCA_019055375.1 Parelaphostrongylus tenuis
AATTATTCGCCCAAGGCTGACGTTACAAAATCAGACTTGCTTTTAGATTCCACGGTGAAAACAATGCTCCATCCCCCATCAATTTTTCATATTCCTTGCCGTTTAGTCAAAGTAATTCCACGACTTTTTAAGTCGGGATAATCATTGCCTATATGTTAACATTCCCAAGCTAAAAATTCTTGATAGCGCGAATTTTGTTTTAAGCTTCCATGAAGTGTTTTTTTAGACACTTGTACAGTGCAATACAAGTGGTGTCGTGCTTGCAACCGTGTCATGTTGAACGCTATCTTTTGTCTGAGCTAATCCATTTTTAGGAGAACTCGTCGACAGAGCATGTTACCTGTGCCGCGTGTAGAGTGAAAATACACACGGCAGATATAAAATAGTGATTGCACAACCGATTGCTCAAGGCTGGTTGCTAATAGCACCTTTATTGTCAGATTATATTGTTCTGCAGCGTTCAGATTATATTGTCAGATTGTATAGTTTTGAGCGAAATCCGAAAGAACAGCCGAATGTAAAGGAATTATCAAAAAATTTCGGTCTTGAGCAATCGACTGTCAATCTCAGACATGTCCGGCGTTTTATATTATTGGAATTTAGTCATGTGTTATCTCTGCCGTGTGTGAAGTGAATTTTCACTTTACACGCGGCACTGTGGACATGTTCTCGTCGACTCCTTGATATGAGGGAGGTTCTCCCGGACATGGGATTGGCTCATACGAAAAGCACCGTGCAACTGAGGAGGCTGCGAAGCGAAAAACATGTATTGTACTGTATAAATGAGTATGGACCTCAAAAAAGGCTCTAAAAATGCACATTGTCAGATTAAATTGTTTGGAGCGAGCTCTGAAAAAACAGTCGGATATGAGGGCATTATCAGAAATTCGGTAAGTAAGGTAAATTTTTATTTTTCCTAGATGGATTTATATTTAATATCGACATCGAACAATTATTCACTGTTTTCTTGATGAACAAAACATGTGATTTCCATCATACCACTGATTTCTATGAGCTGACGTTTGCTAGCCCTACCGAGGCCAGGTGCCAACTAAAAATAATTTCCTGTCGGTTTCGCCTTCTTCAGAGCCTGGAAAGATGAGGATATGAAACCCAATCAACTAAGCACCTTCCTTATAGCGGTTATCGCGCCAATATGTCCTGTTTTGTTCATCTACGTTGGTTTCTATGCACATAATTACATGTCTCATGTAGTAGCTGATAATAACCATAGGCAGTCCGCATAAGCACTGAGTCATACCATCGGGCTCATGTTCTTTTGGCTCGCCGCTGAGCCTCACTGTACTTGTGAACTATTCACAGGTTAACTCGTGCAGAATGATTGAGAAAGTACTATGCGAGAGCAAAACAGTGCCATTTGCTCATTCTTTGGATATGTCGCTTTGTCCACCTGCTCGACTCCCTCGCTCATCTTCGGTTCGATTAGCATAAATCAAAATAATGTCAATAAATCCCAAACTCGTCCTCAAACCCATGCACTAGTGTTGTCTCATTGCATGTCATATTGAGCATTCCAATTATTGTGATATTGTTTGTTATTATGATGTCATAGTCATAATTACTATTTTAGCTAACGTGTCATGTGATCTGCGAGCGGGGGCGATCCCATAAGGGGCGTGGATCTGAATAAAAACACTCGGAATAAACAGTATTATTTGTTTGTTATAGTTTTGTTCGATACGACGATTTAGATCGTGGGATTCATCCGAACAATTCAATTCGATTTTTGGATAAATATTCTTAGACCTGCGTGGCAATGAAAAAATCAACACAATCGGTTCATCAGAGGTCACATACACGCACTCAGTCGCAACCGTCATCACATTTTAACTATTCTCGTACAATCATCACTAAAGCTGGACTATTCCTGTACTTCACCACTGTGTCCATTATAGAGCGGTGAAATGACCAAACTATATCTGAATACGTGCCGCCACTAGGACTGCCATATTCTGGTGCATTGGCCAAACTTCGGTCGGCCATGCATCGTATTCCTGATGTAATGGCTAGATTGTCATCCAAATGCTACAGCCGAACGAGGCATTTGACCACAAGAGCAGAGGCGAGGCAATGAACAAGTCCTCGCCACTGTACCAACCGTAGCAGCCGAACGCCGCATCAGCCACACCAGCCGAACGAGGACGCACCGCAACCAACTGATCGGCTGAGCGAGATTAATGTCATTACCCTATGACATCATTTCTTTCAGTTATCTTCACTTTTTTGTTAAACATGCGAAAACAAGCGGGATTCTTTTCTGTTACTCAGAAGTAAAAGAAGAAATGACTCGTTTCGCTGGAGAAGAAATTTTCTTATAATTTTTAACAAGTCGGTCACCGCAATGCTCTATTTCAACCTTTCAAGAACAAAGCCTTTCTCCCGTTTTTCCTGAGTAATTTCAGCCATCATCTAAAAGCTCAAATCTCGAAAATTTCAACGCTGTACTTGCTTTTCTATTGGGGCTTTATATTATGCTCTGGCAGCGAAATTAAGATTGGGTTTTACGTTCAACGCATATCATTACGTTTATCTTTGTTATTTATCTAGACTTTTTTTTTCTTTGTTTCGTACAAAACTCTCAGGCTTATACTTTTAGATTTCTAGAAGAAACTTTGTTTGATCATTCTAGGAGTCGATAGTTTCATTTCCAGCCCAAACTGTGAAATAAACCTGCCACTGTGCCTCAGCCTAAGCAGCCTAAGCAGCCTCAACCTAGAGTGCGAAGAGTTATCTCGTCGCTTTTCCAGCTCTCTTTGAAGACCTTTTAGAAACAGACTTGGTTATAGAATCCTTTGATGCATGCTGTCAACTGGCTATCAAAGTCTGTTGAAAGGCCATCCACAAACTCGAGTCTCCTCGGTACTGTATGTTGCAATTTTTGCGAATACCATCCACACAACTTTGTTACATCCTAGTCAAGCAAAAATTGTGCGCCGAGTGAAACTCAGTTTAATTTCCGTTGCTACAACCTATTGAGAGCTTTTCAGGAAATAAGGACAATATTGGAATTGCCCACGGTTTGAGCTATCCATCGATTGTTGAAAGTTTAGGGGGTAAGCTTTGTCCAACAACAAAAAAAAATGCTAAAACGGGCTAAGTGTGGAACTCAATTATATTTTCGCTGTTACGTCACAATAGAAGCGCCTACCAAGAATTTGAGTGCAATAAAAAATTGTGAAATTCAAGTTAACGTTTATCTCTCCGCAGTCCGACGAATCAGTCCCAGACTTGCTGGACGATAGCAGCGTTGACTTGGCACATTGGTAAACCCAGCGAGTCCATTGTAAGGTCAGATGTGCAAATAGTTACCTCCAGCGATTCCTGATGAAGTCGAATTCGTGGTGGATTTCCCAGAGATTGATCAACTCGCAAAACCTTTCGAAGCTTCATATTGGCTCGTTTGACTGACTTACTGTGAAGTTCTTATTTAATCTTATGTTTCTTATTCATCATTTTCTGAGCATTTCGAATATGCTGGTAGGTCTGAGGTATGTCAGAGACTCAAAGACTGTGTTATTCTCAAATGTCGCGCGATACTCTTCGATTTAAGTCTCCCTGAAACTTGAGGTTTAGCTCTTCTGGATCTCCACTGCACACACTCACCGTACTCTTCGAGTTGGAGAGAGAATTTCCCGGGCAAGTTCTATCCATTTGCCCACCCTGCTGCCAACGAGCTGGGAGACTTGGTTGGCCCTCTCGGGCGAATTTCGCTAAGCCATCAAGTTTAGCCATATTAGTTGCTAGCCAGGACATGTAACTTATTTCTTCTAGGTAGTTTGTTGCAACTCGTCCTCCTGTGCTGAGCGCTGCACAAGTAGCACGAAATCTTGAGCGCAGAATTGAGTAACTACGATCTTCAGCTGTGCCTGCGAAGATAGTGGAACTAACAGCTTTCACTAGCTCCCGTGATTCAGGTACATTTCCTTGTTTGATTTTCATAAGGAGGTACAAAGCCACCACACACTGGAGTAGACCAATTCCAAAGACGGGTAATCTAGAGTAAAGTGCCCTGGTTAGTCACTACTAATTCCTCGATTTGTTTTAATTGCGTTTCTGTTCACATTTATTACTCAAAAGTGCGAAATGTTCTTGATAGATTCAATTGAGTTCGTCGTCCTCCCTCATTTGGGAATGCATGAGCACAGAGCGGAACAGGCTCAATAGGAAGCTACAGTAATATGTTTGAAGGCCGAACTAATGATGAGTAAGGTAAGGTAAGGTGGTGCTCTTTGCTCATTTCGTTATGAAAAAGTTTTCTGTTGTATCCGGATCTTTCCATCAGGACCAACTGCCGCAAATACTGAAAACTGGCAGTCGTCCACACTAATGGAGTCTACAAAATGTTCAAATAGCCCTAGTCCTAGATCAGCAAGAATTCTTTTATTGAGAGCTGTTCAATAACAGTGTTTTGGTGACAACTAATATTCGAAATTTTTAGTATTTTACTGCATCTTTCGCAGTGTTATGATCATTCATGTATTCCTAAAAGATTGAGTGGTGGGCAAAAACACGGCCTCGGGCGGGAATCCAACCTGCGTTCCATCCTATGTGGGGACGCGTGCTCTACCACTACACCACTACTGGGTTCATAAAGCGAAATGGCATACCCGACCAAATTTGTTGAAAGTTGGTGGCTGATAGCTAACATAGAGGATGTTAAAGAATGAGTGGTGCGCAAATGTGCCTCGGTGGTGTAGTGGTGGAGCACGCGTCCCCGGATAGGATGCAACTCGCAGTTCGATTCTCGCCTGAGGCCGTGTTTTTGCCACCACTCAATTCTTCTAGGGGCATATGAGTGTTTTGGTGTTTTAGTTATGCAATCAAGGATGATGACGGATAAGCAAACTTTTGGGCCCAGGTGGGAGTTGTAACAACGTTTCACCCATGCCGATGGCGCCTGCTACCAGTACACCGAGACCACCTCTCCGCTACTACTTTTCTGATATTCAATGCCGATATGTACCTACTAACGCATGTGACGCAGTGGTAAGAGGTACTCTGTGTCGCACACAACGTCGATAGTCAGATCGCGCGCTTGTAACTCACTAAGCCATCCATCCATTCGGAGTCAGTAAATTAGTACCAGACTGACCCCAAAATTGTTTAGGAGCATTGACAGCACTGACGTGATACAGCGGTAGGCCACCGCGAGTCTTTGTAAAGGGCAGATATTCATTCAACATCTCAAACAAAGTTAAATATTGAAAATGAACACATGGCGTGTCCCCCTGGGATTAATCAACTCCGAGAGCTTCATTCTTTATTCCTTCATGTGCCTACCAGACTAAACGCATCAACTTCGTTGCTAACAGCTTCGACGCCTCATGCCGAATAAAGAGTGGTAGCAGCTCCGCCTAGGGTTGCGAAGGCTTCGCATTACATCAGTATCTGCGAATAAATAATAATGCACTGTTTTACTTCGTGTCGACAAGTCGGCTTAAAATCGATAGGCCATCAGAATGCTGACGTCTCTTTGGCACAGCAGATCCATGTCCGATGGGTGGAGAGACGACCATCGGGCCGACGGGCATTCACCATCGTGCGGCTCCGCCGTCGTGTCATGACTTCTGTTGTCGTTGTGCATGACTGTCTTCCGCTCTAACGATTGTTCTCATTAGACATTGATTCTTCAGAATAGTCTCTGGTTCTTCCAACTCTTCATCGCATATCGACTGTCTAGTTGCTACATTAGGTGGGATCTATTGCATCATGATCGTACATGTCCCTCACATATCGTTCGCTTATCGCATTGCTGCCATCAATCACATTTCTCAAGTTGCATTGTATGAAATGCATCACTGTTCTATGCGACTCTGGTTAGATGGAGGGATGCATTGTTCATTACTATAGTCTTTGCTTTTTCCAACTGTACTGGCTGACTGCCAAGTTGATTCATTGTCTAATTATCGTAGTACATATTCCTCACTCATAGCTCATCGCTTTCTACTATCGCTCACATTTGTAACGCTCATCGTAGAAACCTTGTTTCGGCTACAATAGCAATCTTATTGTTGTAATCAATCCATAAAACCACTGAACCACTATCTCGTATCAATCTCATCACTGTCAACAACTACGTGAACCCACTGAACCACCACTTTATCTTGATCACAGTTTCTCACAACTATCGTTCGTTCATGTCGCATATTACCGTATTCGCCGTTATTGCTGCTATTGGTTGTCGTGTTAACAGTATTGTAATGTAGCTGAAGGTCCAATTACCCAAGTTTGTGGCTAGAACGCGAACATCAACATCAAGCCGACCAGTAACTGATTTCCAACTTCTTCGCGACAATTTGCCCAATTTCTATTTAGTTTTTCGTTTGTTAAATTTATGCCAGAAATAAGAATAATACTACTTTCAGTCACTTTCGGTACGCTACTTCAACCCGTTGATCTTATATTTTGTTTTCTTTCTTTTCAGAGTTCATTGGGAACTTTACAAGAGACAATAGCTCTCAAGGATATCATTCAAGCCGCACTGGATGGAGAAAGAAAGACATTTAGGGTCAATTATTAATTTCTCGTTTTTGAGCTGAAAATGATAATTGTTAAGCTATTCACGAAAGAGAAAGAGAGTGCAAAAACAGTCTCCTTCAAGATTTTGATTCCTTAGATATTGAGAAGGTTTATATTGTAGCTCAATTTGAAAATATCGTCCTACTAAGCTTGGAAGACGTTTTTCTGCCTTCCCTTCTTTTTATCATTAGACTTCTTTGAGAACTATAGTAATCAGATAGATATATTGATCTCTTAGTGTACTGCTATCTGTGCTAATACTGCTACTACATTTATCAACCTCGCATCGACTGAAAAAAGCTTTTGATACATACATATCTTCATTTAATGCTGAGGTTTGTATGCATGCCTATTAATACTACCCTCACTTGCCTACATGTATATTGATCTCCTAGAATGTACATAAAGTACATCATAAATTATGCTATTTACATTGACTTTCACTTGCAGTGATTAAAATAATCAATATATCTGAAACACTGGAAGCATGGAATGGATTTCATACATATATAAACAAAATAACATAAATGAGGGGTCCCGTGGCCGAGTGGTTGTGATGATCGTCGCAGCGCGCGTGGAGCCGAGTCCCACCCTCCAACACTCTTCGGTAGTCAGCAAAGAACGCCCAATGGAACACAACTAGCCAGGCTGTCCTCGAGATTGCAAGGAGATCGCTCGATTACTATTCTACACCCGCTCAAAAAAAAGAGAAAAGGAATTCATGCTAAAAGTACTGGGATCCACATAGTGAAAAAGAAGCACTGTGACAACGGATCAATAGAGTGTCTAAAACGCGCTAAGAAATTTTTTTTTCTAAAACAAGCATACCATCAAAATCCTCGAGATTTAAACTAATGATCAGTACTTGAAAACAATAGCTTGATGCAGTAGTGTGAAATTTATTCAGATACCACTGCGAGGCGTGCGAGCAGCATGTGAAATGCAATCTTAATTACAGTGTTGCAGTGCAGTAAAAAATTTTTTAGAAAACTGAAAACACTATCGAATCTTTAGAAAATTGTGCCTGCACCTATGTAGGTCTCTGTATAGTTTTTCTGCCACTGGTTAAATATCGCTAGCCACGTTAAATACGCTGGATTACGATTAAACTGCAGTTTTTTCTTCTCTCCACCAACTTATTGATGTCAAGTTAGCTACGCAAATCAAGGATTTCGGACGGAGCAGCACGCTGAGCAAGCGGTTCGACAGAAATTTCGTCGCAAGATCCACATTTGAATCATGTTCGCTGTCAAAAAAAATTTGTCAAGAATACTCTTTGCTTCTAGTTCTGGCATTGAATTGAATGCAAATCTATGAGCGTTATTCGACCTACAAGTGGCACCGTTCTACGTGAAAACTTTGTTATTTGCTAAAGAAACAGCACCACAAAAGTGCAGTTTTTCCAAGGACCTAATACCATACTCAGTAAATGAGATTTTGTGAAGCGGCACCATACCACCAAAGCAATACATTAGATTGGGATGAAATTCGCATGCGTAATGATGGTAAATGTAAAATAGCCGAGTGGATAGCGATGCCTGGCACACCTCAATTAAGGGTTGATTCCCACTCTCAGCCCTTTTCAACATTCAATAACCACCTTCCACAGAACGCCCTACGTTGTCCATCATCGAAATTGCAAGAAGAGTTGCTGAACTAAAATATTCCCACTGCGTTATGAAGAAGACAAATCCACAGTCAAGCGATAATTGCGAGGAAACGAATCGATTGCTAGAAGCATTAGGAGCGGTACATGAGTGGAAAACTTGAAAAAAATTGTTACAGGTCAAGTAAACCGATAAAGTGAATGGTAGAGAATTTCTGTTGACCTTCGCTATGCTGACGACATCGTCATCTTTTTAAGTGCCACCAAAGAAGCAAAGACAATACCAAATGAGTTCAACGAAGCGGGAAAAATCACAGTACGCATAGATTGGTTAGAAGGTGCCAGTTCCTGAGAAACCTGGTTTTCAAATATGAATAAATCGAAATAAATGATTAACTGATCACAGATGCCACCACGTAGATGTAACTAAGGCGTTTATTGAGTGGTCAACAACACGATGAAGGAGTTAGACAGAAGGAAAAATGCAAGATTAGACCGTTTTCAACCTTTTTAAGAAAGTCACCGACCAACTAAAGGATCTCAAAACTTCCGCTCACCTTGCGATTTAACACTTTTCTCGGTGTTCTATTGTGCAGCAGAACCGTGGACTAGTACTTCATCCACCTCAAAAATGCTGTGTAAAACTCACACAGCTATAGTGCGATCTCTCCTGAACCTAAATTGATGCTCACAACATCTAGCCGGTTTTAGCATCCCAAATTTTCAAAACCTATCCGCTTTCCAGGATCCTGAAAAATTATAGCGATAGAGAAGCAGATGAGCTGGTTATATACTAAGAAAAACAGACGACAGATGAGCGAGGAATTTGTGGAGTAGAGTTTACGAGCATGCACATGTTCCTAAGGACATTCACATACACGTTGATCAGAGCTGATTGTTAATAAAATCAGTTAGCTGTAATGGCAGCTTTCGATGTTCTACACATTACTTCATGGGAATCGTAACTGTCAACATGCTCGAATCATGCATTACCATAAAACGACTATCATGAAACAAAGTAGTAGATAGAAAATGTGCTGTAGTCGCATGAATCGTATAGAACGGGTCGGGTAATTATTAAAGCAGAAAAAAACAGGAATTTCTACGGGCGGCCACATGTTGAGCTTCATTTCTGTCTACACAATTCGACTTCAGCAGTGGGATACGACGCCAAAGCGAACTGCGGAAGTGCGCAGATACGACTGGAATTAAAGATCTGAATTGGCTTCGACACCGCTGACTATCCTTCCCTAAGGACTCACCCAGAACACCATGCAAGCCTTCGTTCTACCTTTCTACCCGCCACGTTATTTTATTGGTCTTCAACAACAAAATCTTCTTCTGCAAATGATCTTGAAGAGCACGATGGTCTAAAAGCGCGGTGTCTGGACTATCCTTCACCTGCTTTATCAAGTGATCAAAAACTTTCCATTTCAATGATGGTCACGGCACACTAAATTGTTCTAGCGATGTGCTAGAAAACGAATTAGTAAAAAGCGAATTTCCTTCCATTACTGGAGAGCGTTCATATGCATCCGATGTTGAACATCAAATATCACTATACGCGGTATATATAAGACTTTTAATCGCCTCATAATTTTTCATTAGCTGTTCGAAAGAATCTTTCCTCCGGTGAAATAATGGTTCTAGTAGTCCTTGGAGCAGAGAACAGTGTGAAATATACTCAGGGTTGAGCAAAAAGTTCTGAGACATTTTCGAAAGTTTCGTTTTATGCGCAAATCAATAGCAAAATCAACAATAATAACATGTGTATTGCACTATTTAAGTGCTCCATAACAGACCACATGCATGGCTCAAATATAATGATCAGACAACAATAACTAATCTTCCAAATGCATCTTCCGCTATAATTTCGTATTTATGCGCAAATTCCTCTCCTCCGCTGAGAGACACTGAACTTTCGGCCAAATCACGAGTGTTCGATCAAGGCTCAGCATCTAAAGCCGGTTTGCAGGTCACTTTTGTCTGAAACAGACAGTCGGCCAGAACGAGGCATGTCTTCGCTATCAAAATTGCTTCCCTTGAATTGCTTGAGTCGCCGTTACCAGCACCTTAACTCTCATTAATCTCGTCGGGGGTTTAGAGAATCTATAACCTTTTTCTCCAAGAATGACGAATCCGATACATACAAATCATATTATTCAGTGGGCATTTTGGAGCTAAAATTATAGAACTAGTAAATATTCACGAAACTATCAATAAAAAACGACATGAAGATATTAAAAATTAACTTTCAAAATTTCGCAGAACATTTTGCTCAACCGAATAAATTAAGAGTGCTAAGATGCAAACTAAGCCTCGTAACTGAGTTGGAACAAGACCGCAGTTAGCTCTTCCGGAGACTTACTAAGCTTTTCGCTACACACACGAGGTCTTCGCTCTACCTTTCTCTTAGCACTGTTTTCGATCTTTCGGTGACTGTCAGCAATCACCCATTAGCGATCATTTCAGTGGAAGTGATTTAAGGTGCACAAATCGTCATAAGCCTCTTAGGTGAGCTGGAGCAGTGGTTTGGAAAAGGCAATTTTTCAGTTTATTGACTTTTGATCTTTATTTTACTAACTTTTTATTAAGCGTCACATATGGTATTCTTGGGTTCCGAGGCCACCCTTACATTCCAAATTTACTCGTGTCTCACACACTCGTGGGTTAAAATTAAACAGGAAATAAAGTTGAAATTATCACCTTAACTACGGCTTCAGCTCAACTGAGATTAGTTCCAATTTATGCTTCATACATTGAAACCACTGACAGAGGGTTACTGACGGCTACTAATTATAAGATGGTTGAAACGCGGCTGGAATAAAGGGAGAGCGTGGGTTTCACGAACAGAGGAAAACTTAGCTAGTTGGCGATAGGAACAATTGGCGAGTAGCAAAACTTCAGGTTTTAAGTCTTCCTCGTAACTCATTCAGCACCTCTTGGCGTCGTCTGTTGCACTTATACTTTAAAATTTTTCAATAACAAGATGAGAGGTGCGCACTGGTCAAAGAGAAAGGTGGGATATCGCAAATTTGAAGTTAAGCGACTCTAAGTCTCTTCAATTTATCTACTGTTTGCCGCCCTACAAGCTATTCCCATGTATGGACTTTCATCAGGACTGGAGAGCATTGGTCCGATGGCTTGCTAAACTAGGGTTTCGGGAATAACTCAGAACGACACAACACATCTATGAAATGAAATTCATTTGAGCATCATTAGAGCACAAGATGTTTCCGGAGTTTCACTATTATGACGCAATAAAGGCATTAAGCCGAAGCAACCGTAAAGTCTGACAGAAGAGGCCATGGAAGCTCTGGAAACCCAATCAGTAACAAGCACTAACGAAAAATCTTCCTGAGCTATATAGGGACTTTTGGGCCAGAAACTTCTATTCTATAATGACACTGATAGCAACACAAAGAGAGGGATTTGAGGAAAACGATTCCGTATCAAAGAAAAATTGTTAACAGCAGCATTTCGAAACGGTATGCGAAAAGCGGAATGTGAGACATGAGCAATCACGTGGGAGTGAAAAACCGATAATCGCCAAATACACGATCTTCAATTTGCTGTAATACAAGGTTGAGGAAAAAGTTTCTCGACACCCACGAAAAATTCAAACTTTATGATTGCTTCACACAGTATCGGTCATTGTAAATTCATGGGAATGTTTTGGAAATATTTCTTATTAACTCCCATAGTGACGCTAGCCATAATGCCATCAGATTCTTAATTTACAGCACGCGCTGTTTGAGCAAGACAATGCCAAACCTCACATCGCAAAGAAGGCTAAAGAAAAGTTTGAATAAACTGGCAGGGTGTCAGGTCTTGCAACACTCAGCTGGCAGTTCAGATGCTGCGCCGTTCGCTTATGGTCTTTTTCGCTCAATGGAACATATCCTGCATCATTTGATCAAGTTGAAGAGGTTTGTTAGGAGTATTTTGAAGTCCAAGGAATGGTGTTTCGAGCAGATTCGGAAGTTTGTAAATCGCTGGTAGAAGATCGCGGATAATGATGGCCTTTATTTTGAAGGATAATTAGTTTTGTTTTCAATTGAATTTATATATAACTTTAAGATAAGTTTCCAGCGTTTTTCTTTTGAGGAACTTTTTCCTTAACCTGATGTCGTTCTTATTGGTATCAGACACAGCAGCGATACGGATTTTCACGGCCGATTTCGATAGCGCTTATGGAAATATCAGTCTACGAATAAATATAATGAAAACGGTGTTCATGAAAATTTTTGATTGGAATGTTCTACCATTTTGAGTTAAGTAAACAATCCGAAGATGAAGCTATTTGGGTATGGATCAAGAAGTCAGCGATAAATTAATTTGCGCTGAAGAAGTGAAGGGTTTGGAGGAATTTAACGGAATATCGACGACGTAATGAAAAGTGTAAAAAAACACGTAGGGTGAAAGATCATTAAGCGTTACTGGATTTCAATGTGGGGTATGCTGGGAATATTCGATGTCGTCGTTGTTTCGATATGTGCAGACTATGAAGAGAAATATAATATAAGGTTAGGACGACAACCGACACTATTTAGCAAGATTAGTAAATCTGCGCATGAGCTATGGTGTTTCGGCTCTGATATGACTTTGTTGAGAAGGGTTTCGTGCGTAATGTGATCTTAATGTTACTTGTGACATACTACCGTTCATATGCTCATGGAAGCAAATCAAATATCTTTTCCAGTACTTCATTAATACTGCTTCAAAGGTGTACGCGTTTTTGAAAGCCCTAATGATTTCGTGTTCTGGAACTTTACAGGAATAACGGAAATTCTATCGACTTTTTCATCTACAGTTTGTAACTTGTCCTTAGAAGACATGAAGCTGACTTTTCATTTCATTTTCTACTTTTTATGCCTTAGAAAAGAAAGATTGATTACATGGAACCCACCATGATTTCCATCTTCGGAAATCTCTCCTGAATTTTGAAGGCAGAATTAACCAAGGCAAGGGTGTTCTCTCCTTAGTCTATATCTTGTACGTAATTTTGTTGCTTTCTCTTTGTCTTACAAAGAATGTACGAGCAATGACAGATTCTTATCCTAATAAGCCTTTTATTATAGTTCAATAGCCAGTCGATTGCGAACACGGGTGCTGCGCCCACAAAGCGCTTTATGAGAAACAATAGAAATGCTCAGATATGAAAAGCACATACACTCATTCACCAAAATCGTATTAAAAGTGTCGTCCATCACTGCCTTTTTCTATTATGTCGAAGTCGACAATGGCACGTTCACGACAAATAGTTGTGTTGTTATTCATAAAACATGCCTGAAATCATACTAAGATGAAAATACAATCACACTCAATTTATTTGATAATTAAGTATTCTTTGAACCCGAGAACAAAACAACAAAACACTTCGAGGTTGATCAATCCCTGAGCTCTACGCTATACATTGAACGTTATTTGCAACATTGTTAAGATGAATGAACATATATCTGGCCTTTACAGAACCCGCGATGCAATTGCGTTCTATACTGCAAGGCTGCAAAAATCGCTCAGATGATTCTGGTAACAATTTGTCGATCCCAAAGATATGGCGACTTGATATATCTGAGTACGGGATCAAACCAACATAGCCAAAGCCGTGAGTATTGTGGAATATCAAATCCAAAAAAAGAATGAAGAAAGAAAAAAAAGAAGTTTTGGTTTACCAGCCGAAACCATCGACTGATGGTTATGGACCAGTGTATTGTACACTATGCCATCACCACATACCACATACGCCTCCCTCCTTGCTACAATGTAGGGCTTAATGTGGGGCGGGGGTCACTGACGAGGAGGACGAACCTCCGAAACATCGGTGTATGGCCCTGGCGTACCAACCTCGTTTTAGGCTAAAAACACTCTTTTTTTTAGATTTGATTTTGAATGTTTATTACGAGGTTTTAGAAACAGTCAATTTGATGGATTAGTATTGTGGAATACCTCTAGCCCTTTCACCAAAGGAGTTTTAATTAGAAAAAATGTCCATTTTAGTTCGAATAGTATAAAATGAGAACGAAAATGCTTAAAAGAAGCTGGAAAAGCGCGTCCACGTTGGCATGAGGCTTTTCTTCTAAGGTCTAGCTCGTAAATCGAAGTAATCTAGTGAGGGTTCTTCATTCATTTGAAAGACAGTAAGGTATCATTTCTTATCAACGTCCTCACAAAAAAAAAACATAGCAATTGAATCGTTGATTTTTTCACTGCGTGCTTGGTAATCCATGAAAGGCAGTTATATACGTTTGTTGTTCTCCACAGATTAACCGACTCATCTAATTAGATGCGTCTTTGTATGTGAACATCTAATACGTTTATTGTTTGAGAAAGTAATGTGGACTCGTTTATTTTTACGGAAAAGGCATCTTTGTAGCAGCCTCGTAGCGGTCGTTCAAGAATTCTGACTGCATTTTCCTTACTTATTCATAGAGCTGCCTTTTGAGGTTTACACTAAAGAATGAAGACTCATTGCAAAAAAGATAGGAATGCTTGTTCTTTTCGCTTCACTGCATTCTTTTCAATTTTGTGAACTCACACCAGTCCCTTCTTCGTTCAGATGAGCACATGATTCATTCATCACGTTGTTAAATTCAAATACAATAAGATACATGAGCACTGGGCAAAAATTAGTACACAAGGATTCCATCCGTTCAAACATAAATATTTCTTCCATTTGAGCCGTTGAAACTCAGCAAGTGATCACTCGAATTGGTTCAAAACTTATGTTGTGAAAGCGGTGTTAAGAGAGCGAAGGTGTAATTGCTAATTACCATCTCTTCTTCAAACGTTTCCCGATTCACTTTAATGACGTTAGTGATGAAGAGATCATTTGACAAGATACTTTTGTAGCATCAAGTCCCATTTTCTCACTTCGATGCTTATGAAGTGTCATAATAATTCATTAAGGATCCCATCGTATTGAGTAATAGCCACTCGATTTCCTAGAATTATGGCATCCGTAATACATTTAGTTACCACTTTGCACATGATTCTGCATGATCGCATACTGTTTGAGTTCCGGCATTTCTTCACTCGTTACGCTTACCCGCAGGCGTAGGACCTGCTGGGTCATTTTCGTGCCTCTTTGAGATTTATCTCAAATTCTAGATCTAACGCACAATCCTATCGCGCCAGGGTTCTCAAGTTGTCATCACAAGCGTATCAGCCATTCGGATTGAAAAGTTCCCAAACCAAAAAGCGATGAGAGGCATAGTTGACCGACGACGTGATCGGACCAGAGCCTTACCTATCACTAAAAATTTTTCATATTAGCAGAATCAACGCAATTGTTCAAGTAGAATGTGGTCACGTAGCAACATTCCTCTACCAGCAATTGCTCATTAGGTTTCGTATCCATGTAAGGTGATTGAGTGACTCATTCACGTTGATGAGGAAAATGAGGAACTTTGAGTAAACATACAGATAGCCTTTACCTTGCATTTTTTCATTTTACCTCATTTTCGTGATTATACCTATTTGAAACTCCAAACCTATAGGATCATGTCGTCAAAGAGCCCACTGACACTAATTCTACAACCAATTCCAAAGAGGCGACATAGGACATAACCAAAAGTATAGATGACTGAGTTGACCAACCTTGTTTGTAATTAGGTCTCGGATCTCAAAAACATAGAGCAAATTTGTGGGAGTCATCAATCACATGTACTAGTGGAAAGACTTTGGTTGGAAACGTTAACTGAGAGACCATTTACACAAAGCTCTGATTTGAACCTAACTTGAGATTGCTTTCAAGAACTGGTAGCTTCAAGCTTATAAAAGCAAGGGAGTTAGAAGAACAACGAAGGGGAAAATTGTTATGTTATCCATTCTTCTATATGTTCCCAAAGAAATGGTTATCGGCATTGCTTATTTCATAGAGATGTAATGCAATAATTGTAATAGATCACGTGGTCAGCACTTCATTGATTCACATAAATAACTCGCAGTAGTTTGTTTTGTGTTGGAATATCCACTGATTCACTATTATGCTTTATTAACATATGCGTTAAAAACTTTTGAACTAACAAAGGGAATAACTTTTTCAGTTTAGTCAGACGCAACGTCGGTGTTGGATATGCCATCAAATAAGCAAAAAAAAAGTATGGTAGATTTTAACTCGTTGGCAGCGTGAATCTCTTATGATTTTTATTTAAGCCAACATGTCATGGAGTCTGTGGTCTGTCAAATGGGCTCTAATACAGCCCGATACAAACCTCGACACACGTGTTTCTTACCTTGACAGTCTCGCCAGTCGGCAAAACGCTTCTGTCTTTTAGCCAATTTCTGTGGGTGCTCCAGTCCCCACACTAAGAGTAGAAGACAACGAACGATTTACACTGCACCCGTCACATAAAAATCACTAGATCGGCAGTTTTTGCACACTCGATTACTCCTTGGCTGGTAGTTTGCTTGGAACGAAACGGTATGAAATATTAACAAAATACCAGCCAAGAGCAATCGAATGTACAAAACTGTCCGATCTAGTGATTTACACTTCACGGCAGTGTAGTGTGACTCGTTCGTCGTTGCCTACTCTTAGTGTGGAGAGTGCAGTATCCATTGCGAATTTGCTGAAAGACAAGGAGCTCTGCCCGCACTGACGAGACTATCAAGATCAAACACGTGTATCGGACTGTATAAGAGCCCATTAATATACCACATGACATGTAGGCTCACATAACACTTATGAAAATATTGAAATTTGAGCGTGGTCTTAAGAAAAACACTCGCAACGAGCAGCATGATCATTGAAAGGAGGTGCACTGACACTGATGCATGCTTATGGTGCTAAAAATCATTCATCTGAAGGGAGGATTTTCCACCAATGTGGTACATTATGCGGGCTTCCCATATCAGGCTTTTTTTTAAAGCCAAGAATGATAGACATTTAGGCAAGGAAATAGGATGATTAACTTTCTAAATTATGTGCTCATTTGCGAGCTATGCACCTGGCACTCCTGTTACTGCTGGCAACATGGAGCCACACCTGTGCACTGCTGGCAACGTGGACCAAATATGCTCTGGGAGCATCTAGCTGAGAGTAGTGAGTGAGACGCAAGTCGAGCAAAATTGACATCGTTACATGCAAAAAGTTAGAGGCGCAGTAGGAAAGCCTATCTGTATCACCTACCATTTGTTGATCGGTCGAGTGACTAGGAGTGAGCGTCGTAAATTTTCTATTTCTCTCGGTCACAGGCAGGAGCAGCACGATGTGTTTTGCTCGCGCTAGGGACTGTCTAAGATCATATCTGTCTTCTACGGTTCTTCGTGAAGAAACTCTGGCCATTAAGTAGGTGGTCTTCTCTGCTGTGGTGTTTTACATGCCGAGTGGTGGCGATTACTGGAAGTAATCTTCCAACACTTGCTCGATAACCAAACGATCGCAGCTTACGTCCGTTGCTAACCGAGCAAAATTTGGCACTTTGTAACAGTCATCCGCCGGTGAAATTTCAATGACCGCACTTGAGAAGATTGCTGAGATAGGTCACCTCACTTTAGCTAGGATTCCCAATCAAAAACAAGACTTTGAGGTTCTCCATTATCTACCAGGTTTTCCACATTTCTCATCATCTCGTTTTCACGGGTTCCATTCGTTTTCAAATGCACTTCCACTGAAAAGCAATGAAAAGTTGCACAAACTGTCTCGAAATCAAACTGCGCTTTAAAAAAAAGGTCAGACTTTTTCCGTTGAAATGAAATTGAGAGATTGGAATGTTGGTTGGGTGGAAACGACAAATGATACGGATTACACTTTGATCGATCAACGCATGAATATTATTAGGTAAAGTATAAGAACACTACACTAACAAGGATGGTACGAATTAATGCATAACTCAATAGTGTAGGTCATAATTGCGTGAGACTCACAGAAGTTCCATGTGACATTTAATCCGTTGTCGACATAGTCGAGACATTCCGCTGCTCGTTGTTTGCAGTTCATCTTTTTCAGTTTTGTATCACATTTTTGTTTGTAGAGATCGCATAGTTCACTCTGAAATGGGTATAGAGTAACGAAGAGAAGCCTATAGTCGTATAAACATGCTCGTTTCACACATTTTATTTGAGCTTATCTTATTTATTCTCCATTATCCATAAGATCGACTGTTTCTAAAACCTCGTGATAAGCATTCAATATGACTTCAAAAAAGAATGTTTCAAGCCTAAACGAGGTTTGTACGCCAGGGCCAGTCTCACACATCAGAAACAGTCGATCTTATGGATTAATTTTGGTCTACCAGCACAAATTCCATCGACCGAACTGTGGTGATGGACCAGTGTCATTGTGCACTATGCCATCTCTACATACGCCTCCCTCCTTGCTGCCAATGCAGGGCTTAATGTGGGGCGGGGGTCATAACGAGGAGGTCGAAACCGTCCGAAACACACCGGTGTATGGCCCTGGCGTACCAATCTCGTTTAGGCTTGATAAATTCTTTTTTGAAATCATTTTATCCCA
>JAHQIW010002495.1:0-37269 GCA_019055375.1 Parelaphostrongylus tenuis
TTCTGCTGCATACGTTAGGGCAGGGATAATTGTCGAGTCGAAAAGGTGGGCACGGAGTCGGATGTTCTTTGTCCTCTTCACTACATCTTCGATGCTCTTAAACGTTCCCCAAGCCGCTCGTTTCCTCCTGCTCAACTCTGAAGCTAGGTCGTTCATCATGTTGATTTCACGATCTAGATAGACGTAACTGGAGCATTCGGAGATTGTCGTTCCGTTGAGCGTGAATGGGGCATTCGAAACCCATCCGTTCCTCATGAACATCGTTTTCGTTAGATTCAGTTGAAGACCAATCTTTCACAGCGTTCGAAATCGTCGACATTCGTTCCGCTTGGCTGATGTCTTGGTGTTATGAGAACGATATCGTAGCAAGCGAGATGGTTTATGCGACCGTCAATTTCACTCCGTTCGTCCCATTCTAATGTTCGCATGACGTTTTGTAGGGTGGCAGTGAATAGTTTTGGCGAAATTGTATCGCCTTGTCGAACCCCTCTTCATACGTCAATGGTGATATTGTTGTAGAATGAAGATGTTTTGGTCGTGAAATCTTTATAAAGCTCACGAAGGATCATTATATACCGAGTAGGGACGCCCTGGTTATCCAGAGCCTCTATAACCGCTTCTGTTTCCACTGAATCAAAGGCTTTCTTCAGATCGATAAAAGTGAGACAGAGTGGTTGTTTGTACTCTCGCGAAACTTCAATGAGTCTTGTGATCGTGTGGATGTGGTCTATGGTACTAAATCCTTTTCGGAACCCTGCTTGTTCGCATGGCTGTCCTTCGTCCAGTGTTCTGTCAATCCTGTTTAGGATGACTCGAGTAAAGAGTTTATAGACAACGGACAGCAAGCAGATTGGGCGATAATTGCCTATGTCGTGAAGGTCTCCCTTTTCGAACAACAGTACGGTCTTGCTGGTTTTCCATTGAATAGGGACCTTGCATTCTGACAGGTAGAGAGTGAAGAGCCGAGCCACGGTGTTGATGAGAAGTGGCGGCAGGTTCTTCAGGTGTTCTGGTCTAATCCTGTCTGGACCGGGTGTTGTTCTGTTTTTCACCGACGATATAGCATGTCGGATTTCGGAAGGAAGGACCGGTGGAACGACATATTCGTCCTCTTTCAATTTATATGACTGTAAGAGAACATGGCTAGCGAAGAGATCCGAGTAGTATTGGTGGATGATTTTCTCTATAGTCCTTCTGGAAGCTGTAAGGGTCCCGTCAGGGTATCGGAGTGCAATCATCTTGGTCTTATAGTTGGCGAAGCATCGCTGGGCTTTGCGAATGCTCTTCCCAGCTTCTGCAGCTTCTGCCATAACTGCTGCTCTTCTCTCTTTGATGTCTTCTTTATCGTTTCTCTGCAGCGTTTCGCAAGTTTGGACATAAGGTTTCGGTTGTCTGCAGCTCGTGCGATTCCACGTTGACGTATTTGCTCGAGTGTCTGCGGAGACAAGCGTCTCTTCGTGACCTTAGGACTCTCGGCTTTCATAGTTCTAACGTGAAGATATTCAACGAGTCGATCGTATTTTTCGTCGATGTTGTCGACAACGGTATCTTTCCAAGAGCCGACTAAATTTGAATACATCCCAGTTTATGGTAGTTCTGGGACTTCGTTGTTTGAATTTAGCGGCTTTCTCTCCTCTCCTCAAAAACGGAACGTTGCGCGAAGGAGGCGATGGTCTGACGCTCAGGAAAAACTTTCGAATTACTAAGATGTGATCTATTTCGTTATGGTACTCTCCATTGGGAGACTCCCACGTCCATCGCTGAGAAAGAGGCTTTTGGAATTACGAGTTCCCATAGATGGTTTGGGTCGTCATGATAAACTCAGACAGCCTCTCACCCTGTTCATTCCATTCTAGCCCGTGGGTCCCTATGTGGCGTTCTTCACACGTTCTTCTAGGTCCAATTTTTGCGTTAAAATTTCCGACAATGACCTTGAAGAATGTATGATCTTCTCTGAAGAATTCTTCGAGGTCCATATAGAACGCTTCGACTTCGTCTTCGTCATAGCTTGATGTTGGTGCGTAAGCAACGAAGATGGTCAAAGCCGGCATAGAACCACGTCGTTTCAACCGTAATCGTCCGATACGGGTTGTTAGTTGTTCAAGCGAATCAATGCTCACGGTCAAATTCGATTTGACGAGGACGCCAACGCCGGCGACACCTCTGCGATCGCATGTACCAAGGAACAGTTCTTCTACGGTGTCATAAACAGCGTGAAAAGGGTGGCGCATTCTCGTCTCAGCCAGGCCAATGACGTCGTACCTTATTCTTCTTGCTTGAATCAATAGATCTTCTACAGCGGATTCGTGAGCAAGGGTTCTTGGCGATGTAGGTACAGATCGTCATTTTAGTCCGTTTCGATCTTGGCAGCCTAGTTTGGCCCTGAGATTTTAGCAGCCTCTCCGTACTCGTCCTACCTGGCGCTGCCGTACCGGGGGCTCTTTCGGGGTCAGGGTAATGAGGCCCATATTTGTTGCTGATTTGGCATTTTGATACCCAACGTATAGCTTGCCAGGCTTTAAACGTGGGGCTGGGTACTCACGAGTAGCTTGCCAGTCTCTCTCGGAGGAGCGGGAGGAGCTTATTTGTTGGAGGCGACTCCTAACCGCCTACCATGTACTTCCCAACCGCTTGATTGCAGGCTTTGGCCGACTTGACTCGTAGCAATAGAGTTTTTGTCAAGTCGGCGCTGCAGAAGCAGGGGTGCTCCCCCTGAATCCACCTGGATCTCTGAGAAGCACACGGTCGCTTTTGGTTCGCGTTTATACTCCTATCCATCACCTGGGGACGCGCCACGTGCCCTCGCGACTAACCGGGCGGGATCTCTTAAAGAGGGAGGTCCGTGGGTGGTCTGTTATAAGGGCTGACTTATAGAGCTCGATACACGTGTTTCGACCTTGATGATCTCATCAGTCGGGCAGTACCATTCTCGTCTTTTGTCAATCCTCTCGGGGGCGCTCAGTCGCCTAACTAAGAGAAGGCGACGGCGAACATTTTACACTGTCTATCAAGTGAAATTATCACTGGAATTATCATCGCCCGGCTGATGAGACTGTCAAGATCGAAACACGTGTATCGGGCTCTATAAGTCGGCTCTTATAAGAGACCACATGACATGTAGACTTTAATAATAGTTACCGATATGTGATTTTTCATTCTCCTTCCGTATCTGCTAGATTTTGATCATATGTTGAAGCAGAGGTAATCGTTAAGTCAAAAAAATGGAGGAATCGGGTGCTCGTAGTATCATGCACTAAATCCTCGACATTCATGAATACTTCCTTATCCGCTCCATTTCCCCAGCTTGGATCTGGATTTCTCGTACTGACATCCTGACTCAAACAGATAAAACTGGTAGTTCGGAGATATTTTGTTGATCATGATCAGAGCGCTCTAAATAATCTTTATACTACTGGCTTTGAAGTCGGCAACATTTGATCCTCCTGGATTAAACTTGAAGGTGTAAAGACGGTGTTGTCAATAGATCGAAATGATGTAATTTTCAGTCTTAATTTTCACTCCCATTTCCCATACGAATGCTTGCGTGACTTTTAGGAGGACGATGATTCTGATTTAGCGAGACGATACTGATTTCTACAAATCCTGATGCGTCAATGGCCGAAGTCACCGTAGAATGCTGACATTTTGATTGCGGAATTTACACTTACTCAAGAAGAATCTTTATCTACTAAGTAGGGGTGTTCTGGCTGCCCAAAACTTTTGAAAACATGCTAAGTTATGGATGTAATTTATAGTAGTACTTTATCCCTTTTGAAACCTTAATTTCTCACTTTGCTGTCATTTATCCGGTGATTTGTCAATCTTGTATAGCGTGACTCAAGTGAAAAGTTTTTAGACGACAGACAATCAGCAAATTGGGTGACAGTTGCCAGTGTCGTGATCCTTTCTGATTCTAAACAATAGCGATGCTGCTATGGTTCGTCATAACAGGGTCTTACTAGTGCTCTAGAAACTTCGCGTTGTGACAAGGAACCTATGAAGAGTCGAGCCGTGTGTTGATGGTAAGTGAAAGTACGTTTTTCAGCTGTTTAGATCTTACCTGTTTAGAATAAATGGTTGTCTTCACCGAAATGGCTGGAAACAGCATTTTCGTATAGGGAACCGACGGATTAACAGATTCATTTTCCTTTTTCTATATGAGAGCAAGAAGACGTGATCATTGGAGAGAGTCGTGAAATAATCGTGATTGCTTTTTTCACTGCATCAGGAAAACTGTAAATGTTCCGTTTAGGCGTCAGAGTATAATCAACTTGCGATCGACCATAATGATTGGTCTTCCGCCCTTAACACTTTCGCCACCGCGCCTAATCTTCGTGACGTGCCCATGGAACGACGCCTGTGTTCTAGTAATGAGGACTTGCTGCTTCTTTGACAATGAACAGCCTCTGTCAGAAAGAATTGAGAAGTTGTGAATATGATGAGATCCTAGAGACGACTGCTGTGTCACTGTACAGGTATGAGTGGTGTGCATGATATTGCTTCATATATGCTGCTATGGCTTATCGTACCAGCATGCTAGATTTTTCTTCTCGAATCAAAAACGTGGTTTCCATTATACAACTCATTCAATCAGCCGACGTTCTGGCAGTTTCGCCTTCATCAGATCCTGGAAAGATCAGGTTGCTCATGGTCCAGTCAGGCGAGCACTTTCCATTACTCAAACAATGAAAGACCACAAATCTAAACTTCAATCGCGTCAAGCGTGAGCAACTTTTCAACATACTCGTCTCTATTTATGTCACTCACTGAGTTGTCCACGTTGAGAACAACTGTGCAAAGAACACATGGACTAAGAACGCATCTCCCTCATCAAAACTATTGCAGAACAGCACACTGCTACTAGAGTTTGAAAGTGTCCTTAATTTATGGATGTGCATTCCAGTACTTTTCTAAACACATACCACATAAGCTGGACTTATTATAGCAGTTAGAACTGAAACAACAATCGATTACCATTCAGACTTTTAACGTACGACTTCGTTCAAATAACAATTCCAGTTCATTTTTAGCAATTAGAAATAGAACCTTTACCGATAAGATTTTCGAGCAACATCTTTTTCAACAACCTATCGATTATGACAGCAAGAAATGTAAGAAAAACTTCTGTGCAGCGATACAAGACATCGGAGAGAAGATTGTCTCTAAAGACGTCATAGAGGCAGCTGTGTTCCATTCAAGATAATCTCCATAAAGGCTATATGTCGTGGAAGCATTAAAGTCTTCTTTTATCCCCTTAGTCAGTGTAGTGTTAGTTCAAACGTGAGTAGTCAGCTGCCTCCAGTTAATCCACATTAGTGTGTCGTCAGATCGAGTGTTTTTAGAAACATCATCTCTTTGCACTATCCAACTTTCATCTTCATAGCGCCAATGTGAAATTGTTGGGCAGATCTTTCGTATTCATCGCCGATGTTGCCAATAACGGCACTTAGCAAGACTCGACTAATGATCTGAATCAATTCCAGTATATGGTAGTTTTGAAAATTTGTTCTATGTACGGTGCGGTCTTCCCTCCTTTTAGCGAATACTGGAATCTTGCGCAAAGGGGCATGTGTGACCCAGCGCACAATTTCAAGACAACAGCAACATGGTTTGGAGGAAATCTGCGGTTTACTTTGATGTGGTCTATTTCGCTGTGGCACTATCCAGTGAAAGACTCATACGTCCTTCTTCAAGCTACGGTTTCTGAAGTTGTGATTCACACTGGTCAGTTTTGGTCGCTATGATAAATCCAGACGACCGCCCAGTTTTCTAATCCATGCGTCCCAGTGTAGCGTTAATAAGGTGTTCTTCTACATTCAATTTCAGCGTAAAAATCTCCGAAGATGACCTTGAAGGAATAGTTTCCTTTCAAAAACTTACCCAAGTCCATGTGGAACGATTCGACTTCGTCTTTGCTTAGCTTGATATCTAAACGACAATGATGATCGAAACCGATATTGCTGTGTATCGTTTGACCGTAAGCGTCCTACTCGATTTACTAGAGACTCAAATAAATCGATCTCTATAACCAAGCTCATGTTTGACGAGAACGCAAACGCTACTCCTTCATCATCTCAGTTTCATAGAACCCGTTTAGGTGATATTCAACTGGCGAAGTCTCATCTCATCCATTTCGATGACGTCGTGTCTCATCTCTCTTGCCTGAATGATCCTATACAGAGAATGTGGATGCATGTTGGTGTTTATTATGGGTACGGCTTGCCCCCATAGTCCTTTTGGACTCAAGCAGCCTGGACCTCTGAGATTTCAAGGATTGCTCTGTCGTTACGTATACACATCCATTTTCAGTGTCTTACATGCAACTATCATCTTTTGAGCACAGTTTTCAGTATTTGTATTGAATATTTTTTGTTAATTTTGATCATAAATAATTCCACCCAAGTTTTTGGAGTTTTGAATTTCTTCATTTCATTTTTTACAACCGAAAGCTTTGCTTACACCTACGAATATATGTGTAACTGTTACGAGCACTATGTATGAACAAGTTACGCGTTCATAAAAATCTGTTCATATCGTAAGTTCGAAATTGGTTCATACTAGTTACATTCAACTGATATGTTTACAGTTATTATGCTTCTTGCACTTTCAATTGCTCTTGAAGAGATACGCACGACTGCAGGCATCGAAGAGGTGAGATTTCCTTGACGGTCGCCTCTATTTTGAGTTCGGTTCAATAATCTGCTTTTTTCCTGCAGTTCAAAAACTTTTGCGTTTTTCTTACCCTGTGCATGCTCCATGATCATATTTATGCGCTCATATGTTTTGCTTGCGTAAACTTGTGTGCACGAAAAAAAGATTTCGCCCTCTCACTAGTCACACTGTTGTCAGCATATGTTGAAGTGGTACCAAATCAGCATTCGATTTTCAACAAACCTAATTACGTGTTCACTTTTAGATTTGGTATCATTTGATTCTGAACTTTGCCTACTAACAACAGAAACTAGGGAACTACTTTCCGAATATGATGGCGAACTAAGCATGCCACTCTACATATTCCACAGCGCTCCTCACTTTTTCGATCACTGTGTTTTTCGGGAGTTGAGACCTCAAAAATATTGATGGCGCATTCTGTACTGTGAACGTTACTTACCAAAGAGATTGCAAAGTGATTGTGAAAACAGCGACTAAATGGCTCCTTATTCACCATTGAGCAGAAAACCAAGTGATGGTAAGTCGATTTTTCCTTATAACAGTTTTGATATGTGCTAATTTTTGCTGGATTTTTTGGATGCAAACGGCTTTTCTTCCATTTCGTCACACAAATCTGTGTGGCGACTAGGCGTGAAGGACGTATTGTTAAGCCGTTGAGAAGGTGAAGAGGATCGATTTCAAACAACAAACTTCTGTATTTTTATTGGATTGCAGAGGTTCCCTTTTGCGACACATCACACTCAACTACTCATTGACTCCTTGAGACTCCGCATACGTACAGACATTGCATCGCCGCTAGAAGGTGTCAATAGCTACTGAGAATTCTAAATCCTCATGAAAGGCTCAAAATATGTTATCAGATTATATTATTCTATGCGAGGTCTGAAAAACAGTCGAAAAGGAAGGCATAACATTACTTGATAATTTGGGGTGGTCAAATTGTCAGCTCATGTTTAGTCAAAATACCGATTGTAAAGAAAACTTGTTTATTTGACATGGCCACATTTTTCTATCCTTTCACGCTCTTCACCAAGCATTTATGATCTCTCATCCGTGTGAGCTGCAATTCTACTTACGCTTATTTGAATATCCACAAAGAATTTCAAACCTACACTCAATTTAATGTTTACTTCAGAGAATGATCCACCACAGTTCACTGCAGTACTCAAATATTTTTGCTTTCTACTTTCGATATGATGAACTCTTTCAGCACTATTTGATGCTGCAAAAAAATTTGAACAGCTTAAAAATTGGTCGCCTTGAATAAAAAGATGGGAGTACGAATTGTTCGTTTTCTATTTTGCTCAACATTTCTTTGTAATTAACATCACAGTGTGAAAAGGTACCTCTACGTTAAACGGTACAGGATGAAGAAACGACCCTTATCGCTAAGAAAAAACTTTTTGCTAAGAGTGTTAGTAATAATTCGAAAGCTTAAATATCTGGCTAGTGCGCCACGTGCTCCTTTTCTGAAGAGACTTATTAAGAGCGCACTAGAATTCAAAAAGAAATTATGTTTTACACTAGCCGCGTGCTTTCACTATACTTTTCTGGAAGCACAAAAGGCAAATGTACATGTAGAGGAAATCTTGTATTACCACAGTTATACGATTTATGTGGAGTTTCTCCCAAAGCCCGTGCGTTAGCCGTTGAACAAGCACCGTATATGTGGAAATCGGTCTCCTTTGAGCTGTATACTGCAGTGCAACGGTCTTTCCAGAAAATAAGCACAACGTTGATATGGTCGAAACTTACGCTATCGAATGGTTACCTACGATTTGAGTAAGGAGTTCTGTCCTGCGAGAAATATACGTGTGTGAAGCACAAATGTTTTCCTTCTGCTGAAGCGTAATAAAGACTGTTTGAACAACAGTTAGTAGCGCATTAGGCAGAGATTCAAGCTTTCAAATGATTGCTAAAAGTGGAATGGAAAGTCCTTATCTAACGAGAGTTGTCGTTTCTCCATTCCGTGACGACCGACGAAAAGGACCTATGAAAGCATGAATTATGATGGAATCCTGTACTTTATACTACAGAAAGCACATTGTTCAACAAGTTTAATTCCTTACAAAACATGGCTTACTCCGAAAACTGTCAATCAATAGGCCTGTAGGAAGTCAAACATTGCAAACAAGCTTGTTCGACAGACTTGTTTCGGTTTCGCAGCTACACGACAAAAAAAAGTGAAAATGAATATTGAGAAAGCTATTACTACGTGAACACATACATTGTAAAGCAGATAATGATGGAAATTAGTGTGCTTCGAGGTAAACAAGCTTTCATCTAGAAAACTACGTGATATACTCAATCCATAATTTCTAAAAGAGAGAAATCCAGTAGAAAACGTGTCAAGAGGAAAGTCATTAATTCCAATGTAAGTTTATTCATAATTTTTTAATTAGAATTGCTTATACTCATAATGAGAACATTCTATCATTGCAGAGAAGTGCATTTAAAAGCAGAAGTTGTGAATAATTCATATTGAAAAATTTTCTTATTGGTTTCGCGAGCGCAGGCTGCCCAAGGAAGCTAATGGAAGAACATGTTGCTGAAATGTGGGATTGCCTTCCCTGAACATTTCTCTGCGAATTTCGTTGCCACTTGTTTTTGGAAACTTAACTACTGTTGAGGTGGTTTTTACATCAGTTCTGCGCTTCCTTCGTCGCGTCGCCATGGCAAAGAGCGGAAATTCATATGGTATGGTTGTTGTCGGTTTACAGCAGTCACCAGTTGACGTCGTCCCACAGAAGCGAATTAGTGAAAGCTCGAAATCCTGAAGCTTATTTTATGTTTAGCCATTACAAGTCCAAATCATAATGCAGAAATCTATCTTGCTCATCTGGCATAACAAAGATTTTACGAAATGACGAGGTGCCGCGATTTCCACAATTCTTTTTCATGAGCAAGATTCAGTCTCACCGTAAGTTATTGTCTTAGTAAAATCAATGACTTGTCGTTATTTTGTTGGCAAGTCTGATCAGCACAACAGAAGGACTGATACCTTTATAAACTGTTTGTGATGCTTTCAGACCTCTTTCAGCAAGGCAACTATTTTTTGTTGACGTGCTTTTTAGATTATTGTTTAATTAGTTTGTGCATTTGTGTAATTTTCTCGTCTTTCTAGCTTCCACAGGTTCGTGTGCAAATGTAAAAGGTGAATCTCGTAATTTCGTCTATCCTGAACTCATTCTTGCTCAAATGTTCTCAACAAAAAATTCTCTTCATTGTGAAGAAGCACCTTGTCACTATATATTCGAACTATAAATAAGATTGACTGTTTTAAAACCTCGTGATGAACATTTATAATAATTCCAAAAAAAAAAAAAGAATGTTTCAATCTCAAACGAGGTTGGTACGCCAGGGCCATACACCGGTGTTTCGGAGGTTCCGGCCTCCTCGTCAGTGACCTCCACCCCACATTAAGCCCTGCACTGTAGCAAGGAGGGACGCGTATGTGGTGATGGCATAGTGTACAATGACACTGGTCCGTCACCACTTTCAGTCGGTGGATTTCGGCTGGTAGACCAAAATTAATCCATAAGATCGACTGTTTTTAGAACCTTGTAATGAACATTCAAAATAATTCCAAAAAAAAGAATGTTTTAAGCCTAAACGAGGTTGGTACGCCAAGGCCATACACTGTATGTATTGGGCCAAAATATTTATTCTTCCCACCACAGATTTTCGTGAATGGTAAAAGTCTACGTCTAATTTTACTACTACGTCTCATAGCCCCTGACTCTAGAGCAATCCCTCTTCCATCCACTCAAATCGCTTTCGCTTGTCATTCCCCATTTCGTTTTTCCCGACCGGACTCCACGGCGATTCATACTTACCCGAAAGCGAGAACGCCGCACCTGACATTCATGGATGATATCAAAGGATAACCAATAACAAAATTCATCAATATTCTCCACATGACTAGTTGCTATCACAGCGCCTGTAACTTGAATTATATGAAATTCATATATAATTTTATATATTTATTTAAGTGTAGTCTAACTGCAATAATTTTCGAATCAGAAGTTAATTCTATGCATTTAACCGCAAGTGATTAGGCGTTCGGTATTGACCAATTCTTTACTGATGCGCCATATAATCAACCTATATCGTATCGTTCAATTACGTTGTCGTATTGAATCATCTTGACTAGATAATTAATAATAAGTGTAGACGTAGAGAACTAATTTCTTGAAATCATGTTTCTATTTCGCGGCTCAGAAATTAGAACGGGACTCAAAGGGCTTGAAGATTCAAAAATGGTTGCAAAGGTCTATAATTACTACGCCCACGTATTTTACAGTGTGCATGTGTGAATATATATTTGACTTACAAATCATTTTTGGAGGCCTACTAGTACATCAACGTCAACATTTCTCATTAGACCAGATGATCAACTCAGAAGATGATGGGTTGGTTATACCTTGGTACCGGATCGAACCAACGACTACCTGGATCATGCAAAGCACTGATAATTACCGCGTTGCACCACACCCTTCATATTTTTCGGGAAGAATTTTTCAGTAATAGAATAAAAAGCTTTCGTCAAAGCGGTGGAACGATTTTTCTTCCCACAGCACTGAACTGGAGATTTTTCATCATAATCTGATGTTGCACTTGTATCGCAACTCGTCAGAATTTCTTATCACCATTCTTTAACTGACTTTAGCACGCCGACCACTGACCATCTAATGGGCCATGCATATGGGAATCGAATACCGTGACTGTCTGTACTGCTCGTTCAAAAACAATCAAAACGGCTCTCTCAAAGGCGATAAGCAGAAAAATAGTCGAATCTTGACTAAGTATTTGGCTAAATGAAAAGATAGTTAGACTTTGCTGATCAAGGACACCATACTGAGCAATTTTTTGAATATATTTTTTTGATTCAACTGGCTACTATTACATGATTTAAGAGATCATGAGATATAGTAGTGATATCTCTAAATATCGAGAAATGTTTAGGAGGAGATAAATTGTTGATTAAGTAGAAGAATTTTTTTTCTGGTCTTTGGTGATACTTTCTTTTCTACTTTGTAACTTTCGTAAAGAGCTATTCTTCTAAACACTCTAATTCGTTAAGCCTTCAATAACTCTAACGCCATTCCTTTTAATTACCGCACATATATAGATAGGCAGCTCTGTACGCAGTGGTCTGGTACTGAGCGAAAATCGACTTCCTTAATAAGGCATAAGCTTACTATTACAACCACAAACAAAGGAAAAGACTGGTGGAAATCCGGTCCCCAGGGATTGATTGGCACATGAATCACTAACATGTCGTACAGTAAAATGGTTCATATATTTCAACATTATTATTTGAGCCAACATGTCATGTGGTCTGTTAGACGTGCTGACTTATAGACCTGATACAAGTGTTCTCATCAGTCGGGCAATACCCTTCGCCTTTAGCCAGTCCTCTCGGGGCGCTCAGTCCCCTATATTAAGAGTAGGTGACGACGAACATTTTACACTGTATGTCAAGCGAAATTATCACTGAACACACAGTGTTGTACACTCGATTGCTCTTAGCTGGTATCGCTAGTATATCATACCTTTAGTTTCGGATGTCTTCTTAAGACCACGCTCAAATTTCAACATATCTCATAATTATTATTTAACCGTAAAATGTTCGTCGTCGCCTACTCTTAGTATGGGGACTGAGCGCCCTGAGAGGATTTGCTGAAGAGGAAGTGTACCGCCCGACTGATGAGACCGTCAAGGTCGAGCCAAGTGTATCGAGCTCTATAAGTCAGCCCATGTAACAGACTACTTGACATGTTGGCTCAAATAATAATGACAAGACATGTTGAAGTTTGAGCGTGGTGTTAATAAAACACTCGAAACTAAAGGTTCATCCATTAATAAAGAGCAAGTAACGATCACTGGGTCACGATCACGTTCATTACGCAATCATCCTGAACAGGGGCTAGTGCACCCTCGCTCGCGCTACAGCAAGTCTTCCACTTTTTTCGGATTGAAGATTCGGTACCAGACTTACCTTCAAGAAGGCTACCCGAATAAGCAATGTGAAGCGTTGCAAAGCGGCTTCCTCATCATTAGAGAAAGAGTGAACCAACATTCAATGACCTTCGCGACGAAGGTAAGACTATTTCAAAGAGAAACCAGACCTTCCCCTAATTATTTCTGTGAACTTGGTGAATAGTGGGTGCAACAGGATAAATAGGATACAAGAAATTCTACACAGTGCGACAGATGTCATGTCAAATTATGAAATTGATAACACTACTTGTATTGCTTGTTTCTCTACTTGTGCATACTCAGCTTATTTTCCATTCGTTCCTTCGCCTCGCAATCGTAGTTCATGGTGGTGTTATGATTCGAGCATGTTGACGCGTGCAAATCTCATACCTATGTAAAACTCGGAAGACACGAGCAGAGTTGATTGACTTGGTTACATGCACAAATGCAAAACATGTTGATTGTTTCTATAGCGGAAAATTAGATCCATGTGAAACCCATTCTACATCTCTTTTTGTCCATCTGCCGTCCGTACTTCTTACTATATGACCAGAGCACCTATAGCTTACCATCTTTATGTACTCTCTGAGTTCGAAAGATGAGATGGATTTCTAACTACAAAGCTTCACATTCCGCATAGATTTTGTGTATACCGAGTGCTCTTCAATATGTCGCTTTAACGCTCTGTGGCTAGTGTGTAGAATATCAGATATGGTTGAAGTACCAATTCACGTCGATGGTGTACAACACAGCGTTAGGAAGGTCTTCTAAGGCGAAGCGTGCTCACAAACTGTTTAGTCGTTTAACTGTGGGTGGCTTCCTCAAGAGGCACGAGTGCTGCCCATGACGCTCTTCTTCTTTTTCAGTCTAGTCTCTTGTTCCCCATGCTCAATAGCAGTTCAGCACACTTTGAGTCCATCGGCAAGCATCGTACAGCTTTTGGTCGGGTCTTGTTCTAACTGCCAGTTATGTAGGAGAAAATTTTATCGGGAAAATCCTTTTCGCACAAGTTTTTTTTCTATTTTCTTAAACGATGACAGCAGCCCTTTTCCAGCTGATGGCTGAGTCGAATCTTGGTGTGTAGGAAGTGATGATCAGAACCCGTACAAAATCAGCGAACCACCTTCTACTTGTAACGATGTGCTCAATGTCCGAACTTTCTTCTAGAAGTTGTGCTGCATTCTTTGACAATCCGATTTTTATCAATAAGTAAACTTGACATCACCTGCTCACTGTCGCCTGTTCCTGAATCTGTAAATGATTTGACCTTCTTGGATTTCTTCTTTTTCTGAAATTCGTTATCTTTACGTTTCTGTGACGATATGCTTATCAAGAATTGTGACCATCATGAAAGAAAACTGAGGGTGAGAACACGTCACGCAATAGGCGGTAGGGATGGAGGATTAAACGTGACCCTAAGGGCGACAATAAAGCTGTACTAGGAAAAACGAAAGGAGTGTGCGTCTTCGTTGATCACTGTCTCAACTGGTTCGTACTCTCATAGCAAGTAAGAAGCGAACGAATGCTCACAACACAGCACGTTTTCTCATCCAATATTGTCGCGGTGTGGCTAACCCCGAATAAGGCGTTCGAAAAGCTTCAACACCCTCGACACACGTGTACTGCGCTCAAGTGATAGCAGAGGGGAAGAGCAAAAGGAGACCTATTACCACAAACTAATAGCCTCACGCTGATAATTCCAGAGTCAGCCTCATTGCAGAGGGCATAGAGGAGAAAGAAGCTTCCACAAAATGAAATAAGGTTCTAATCTTCTTTTTTTCTACCTCTCTCTGGTTTTACATCTCTGTTCTTCATCTCTGTCTTGAAAACACCTGCGTGCTCACCTTACCAAACCTACCTCCCGCACCACACGCAGTTTGCAAGTTACTTTTCAATATGATGCAGCAGAACAATAAAAGGATAAAAGAATAAAGCTCTCGGCGTTGATCAATCCTTGAGGGATGCGGCATGCATTCGTCCTTGAATTTTCTAGCTTCGTTTGAGGTCATTGAATGCATATGTGGCCTTCACAATGACTCGCGGTGGACTCCCACTGAATCGAGTCAGTGCTGCTTATCCTCCCAGACAAGTCTGAGACCAGTCTGGTACCAATTTACGACCCCGGAGGAATGGGCAGTTTGGTGAGCCATGAGCGCGAGATCGAACCATTGACCTCGTGTGCGCGTGGAGCACCTTTAACCACTGCGCCGCATTCGCTCCAGCAGAATAATAGATTTGTCAATTGATTACACAATACATTACTTTTGATTCTGGAGTGTGAGAAGTGTAGTGATAATTCCCTCAGGAAGCTCTTATTTCTATATTATCGTATATATCCTATACTGATCATGATTATTGGAGCGCATGTGGCGCAGTGGTGAGAGGTGCTCTGCGTCGCACAGGAGGTCAATAGTTCGATCTCGCGCTCATGGCTCACCAAGCCATCCATCCCTCCGAGGTCGGTAAATTGGTACCAGACAGGACTCAGACTTGTCTGGGAGGATAAGCAGCACTGACTCGGATCAGCGGCAGGCCTCCGCGAGTCTTTGTAAAGGCCAGATATGCATTGATTCACCTCAAACGTAGTCAAAAATTGAAGTCGAATGCATGGCGCATAATTCAGGGATTGATCAACGCCGTGAGCATTATCCTTTATCCTTTTAATCATGATTATTACTGACTGTATACACTTTTAGATTGTAGTTGTACGAGCAGATCGGTTAGAATGCTGCATATCGAGTTCGTAAGATGTTTTCCACGTCTGCATCATCAGTTGGGACGAAGATACCTTACCCCATCAGAATGCTATATGTGTACTTCCATAATGCTTCCACGTTACTTCTAACAAAAAGAGCTCTGCTAGACTGTACCTTCTTAGAACCTTTCTATGAATATTGTTTTTAATTCTATCAAACTCCACTCACCACAGAAGAAAGCGGCCTCACGCTAACTCTAAGAGACAATTATCATACCTGATGAAAAGTGCTCATGTGGAAACTTAACAAAACTTTCTAGGCTTCTGTGATTATCTAGATTAGCAGTGCTTAAGCCTGCTGGCAGTCGTTTGAAAACTTTATTGATGATTCGAGTCTTGGGTGTCAAAAGAAGACCTACATTTCCGACTTTGTAGATGGATAGCGAATGGAATGAGGTGTTAGCGTGGAATTGATGAATTCCTGAACTGTCGTCGACTCTAGGTAAAGTGTCGGTGATAAATTCACTCGACGACAGTTTACTACTTTTCGGCACTCGAAACCCTATAACAAGGGGCGAGTGACCGTGAAAACGGCGCTGATAATGGCGAAAGCGTCGAAGTACGCGTGTCTGCCGAACTTTTGCTACGGATGAATTTCTAAGCAAACCTTGAAAAGACAACTGAAAACATCCTCAAAGACATATAATTTGTTAACCTATATGAGATTGATTACTAATCTCCAGTGCAGCCAATATTGCGGCGACAGTTTCACTCTTTTACCGCCTCGTCGATTTCAAAGTGAGGGATCGTGAGCCTCACTTTCCGCAAGAGATAATTGTTCACATGAAGTACTGCATATGCAATGAATGAGTTAATCATGGTTTCGAGAAGTTAGCCGCAATAAACATATGATGCTAACATCGCTCAAGGGTTTTGTAAGATTGTGACTGATGAACAGTGAAGTAAAAGAGATTGACAAAAACCTAGAGATTAGCGGAGAAAATCAATGATGAGTAACTGCAGTTTTGATTGTGTGAATATGAAAGGTAACATGAAGTGAAACGCAGCTGACTAGAAAACACTTGAAGAAAAATATGAATGACATACCCCCATTGCCACGTTCTCTCTTCAGTTTGCGGCTAAAATGAAACTAACTCATTCATAACTAGCATAGGTGATACAACATACTACACATAAACAATGCGTTATCACATTGAACTTGTTAGTGATTATTCCTTTCCGAAGATTTAATTATTTGTGATCGAGAAGCAGAGGTTGGGTTGTTTCTAGGTGTCTATCAACACGAGACTAGGTGCAGCGGATTACGGACGCGTCTTTTTGATTTTGTGTGCCACCACAGAGGTTTTTCAGAATAATTTTGTGTTGGGGCGATAATTTGTCAAATGTAGATGTATCAGGCAGTCATGCACAACTGTTGAAAATCTGTTTTCTTTACCTAGTAACTTACGAAGAACGCCTTCTGAAAGAGTTAACATTGTGGCGACAAGTCGAATGTTCTTCAGGTCGTTTTGCGCTTGACTCGGGATTCTCTGACACCTCAAGAGGGCAGATCTCTCTGTAGAGCATTCGCATATCATAGAGAATTGAGTGGTGAGCAGAAACTCGATCTCAGGCGGGAGTGGAACCCGCGTTTCACCCATATCGAAGGCGCGTGCTACCATCACACCACCGGAGCAACATTTCGTTATCACCCATTCTTCAATGTCTCTATCACAGCTATCGGCCACCAACCTATAACAAATTTGGTCGCGTAAGCAATATTGCTTTATAGAAGCATAAAGCATGACCCATGGGTCTAAAGCTGTATGCTTACCGAGCGAATTATATCGTTGCGCCAATGCCATGACAGAGACACGGAAGAATGAGTGGTAGCGAAATGGTACTCCGGTGGTGTAGTGATAGCACGCCTCCCTGGCATGGGTGAAACACGGATTCAACTCCCTTCTGAGATTGAACTTTTGCTCACCATTCAATTCTCTTAGATATATTTGGAGCATCATAACACTGCGAAAAAGCAATACAAACATTAGAAGTCTTGAGTGTTCGCATATCAATCTAATAATTCTATTGCGATATATTCTATTGAGGCCGTTAGTTCATTATAAGCTCTTGCGAATACTTCGTTTTGCCTCAAGCATCTTTATTTATGTGTGAGAAAAGTTCTTACACCTTTTCTCAAAGGACTATTCCTTAATTTGTCTTAGCAGAACTTCGCCCACCATCGAGCGAATATAAACACCATCTTCAATTACTTTTCATTTTGCTCAACAATGTGTTACACTTCCATCTCCTTATGTTCTCAGTTCACATAACAGAATTTCCGATGCTAACCTACTACTGATCATGTTGTCTTCGCTCATTATCTTGTCTATATATCGTCATGTTGTATGTAAAGGTTTAGTGACAATAATTTGAATTCTGGTTCTGTGGTGATAATATACGACCCGTGTGGCAAACGTTTGAAAGGCGAGCATTCTTTTTGAGCCAGTGACTCTGCTAGCCAGCTCGAAGAGCTACTTTCTGATGCAGTATACATCAGCAAAAGAGAGCAGGGTAAGTAAAGCCACTGAAGAGGGAAGAATGACTCCACTGAGCTCTAGAATACGAATGCGACAACAGTAGTCTTCTTCCGAGCGCATCGATGACAACCAAGCATGCCTGACCGATTGAAGTCGGTATGTTTTCCGACACAATTCCGCATGTGAGATCTCAAAACGTCCAGCCCCGTAGGGGACTCGAACCCCTGACCGTTAGATTAAAAGTCTAACGCTCTACCAAGTGAGCTAACGAGGCTCATACTAGTTCATGCTTTCACGTCGATTACAATGCTACTTTATGACATGATTGAACACGTAATGAATTGCTCTTGTACTAGTGACTCCAGTGCGCACTAGAGTCATCAAAAGTTATTGTGTAAAGTAGCATGACGCTTCAGGGTAGCGCATCCATTCCTAGAATTGGCTCAAAGACTCTCGCCTGTTCAACATGTTCCCAAATCAACTCTGTGCAGGTTCACTGCAGTCTGGATGAGTTTCAAAATTAACTGCGTTACAAGGATCGGCTAGAAAGATTAGGTAATCAAGAGCAAAAAGAAGTACTTTCATCAACTCTCTTTCCGCGAGCTTTCTACAAGGAAAATCATCAAATGACGAAATAGACCTTGCTTTTCATTTATTTCGGCCGTAGTTCTCCAAAAATCTATTTATCGGCATAAGAGGTTAGGCCAACCTTACACATAAGTAGAGGCGAGATTTACATCTGGTCAGGGGTCTTATAGAATCAAAATCTATCCCACTGTCTCTCAGTGATAAAGATGGGACTTCGTATGTATTCTTAGTCGATTGAATTTTCAAACAGTGGAAAACATCTCCAGCAGATTCCTCTCTACCAGCCATCTTCTAGAAAGGAATGTAAAGCCAGCACCAAAAATCAATCAAGCAATGGGGAAATATGGCAGAGACTGCGGGTTTAGGAGCCTCCGTTTTCTCCCGACTCGAAAATCATTAGCCAATTCGTTCTATCTCATACTTACTTATCGAAAACATAAAGTAACTTCTGCTGATGATCTTGCATCGATCGATCGATCAATATTCAAGGCTAGACTTATCAACAGCTGTGTATAGGGACCAACGGGTAGAGTAACGTAGTTTCTAAAACCCATCCTCATTCAGGGGCTCAATTCTATATGAACCCATCTACCCGATTGCCAAAATATTTTCAGACCACCTACAGTGCGCGCAACCAAACGGCTCACAAGTACTTAAGTTACGTAATGTTGCGTTGCTCTATACCAAGCCATCAAATGACTCTACGTTACAAGCTATTGCCGATCCTCATAAAAAATGAGCGAAATATTATCTAAGGCCTGTCCATTCAATAACTAATGGCCCTTGAAGCATTGTCTTAGTTGTTCAATTTAGGCGGGTGGAAAAATATTTCACACAAACTAGGAGGTTAGCTACGGGCCAAGAATTTGGTTCTCGACCACCGGCTTTTACTCTACTGCCGATATATATGCTACTGCTTCATTGTCTCTTCCACACAAGAGGAATGGGCAAATGTTCCGAAGCCTCAGATGAACGCTCAAATTGTTTGCAATTCTGCACTCCGGCATAGAGTAGTTAATATACATGGTCGGTGCTGGCGAACGAAATTACCGCTGGCAGGCCTTGTTTGTGTTCATTATCCCATCGTGAGTTGCAATTTTGAGTTTCTTGTGCTACGAGATTTTTTCCATCGATTGTGAACATGTATTTCTGTATACTCAATCTACTTTGGGACGTCATCTTTGCTTCCCATCCATCGTGCGTTTGTAACCTTTTGTGTGCTTAGATATTTCATCACACCGTAGGATCACTGTAGCTCTTCATGTGGCACAGTCCTTGTTGATGATCCGTATATAAACCTGATTTACAATCGAACAGTACACTTGGTAGTCAGCAGTTAGGAATACTTTGTTCCTAACATATCTCCCAAGCTTAAATCGTCGCTCTTCCTAATGGTCTTGCTTGAAGCTTCTTAACAATGAAACTGAACCTTTGACGTGTTGTGTAGATAAACAAGGGCAGGTTACTTCAGTTGCAATCATCTCCATAACGTCAGAGTCATTTGCGAACACAGATCATATAAAATCCACACAAGAAAGTCCAAGCGGGAACTAGCTTCTTATGAAACATGAGAACAAAGCTCTTAGAAAGTTGCTGCAGTACAAAAGCTCCCTCAAACCAAGTAGCAAGAAAGCACAACACATTAACTATCCTCTCATCCTTCACACATGGATAAGCACTTATCAAAAACATGAAGCGAACAGCTAGAGATATGTGCTTAAGTGAAGAGAGGAGGAAAAACTGCTAAATTTAGCACAAAAACAGCTGTTTCCTATTCAAGTGGTCATGAAACATCAATCACTCAGGTCAGCTTGAAAGGTGGAGTTAAGTTCCAATACAATACCTCGAGAGCAAAGAAGATCTCTTTTAAGATCCCTTTATATCGAACAAAGTTAGTAGCGCTATCAGGCGGTGCTCAAAAAGAAGTGGTCATCAAGTTCTGACAGGTATTAAACTTCCAACTTCCAACCTGATTCGTCAACTAGTCCGCAATCGCTTCTAGATCGTTTGTGCAACTCAGAAAATTATACAGTTTTCCCTGGCATGTCCTAAGAGTGTATGATATCACAATTAGGACAACGAAATTGAAATAATGAGCAAGAAGATTTTATGGACAGGAAATCAGTGGCATCAAAATGGAGTGGATGAGAGAGAGAGAGAGAGAGAGAGAGAGAGATAGAGGTAACAAAGAGACAGAACCGACGGATAGAGCCTAAAATGGCAAAAGCCTCACAAAACGCACCTTTACGCGGATCTTCTAGAATGTTCTTCAAATTGGCAGATCAATGGCTTCAATTTTGTGATAAAATTCCATGCAGAATTCTATCAACGAGCGACTTACGCCATGATTTCATCATGCAGATTACGCACCCGAGATGAGAGAAGTTTGAGACTTCCACCTTGAAATGGAGTCGTGAGTAATAACTAGTGCCATTAATGACAACCGTCCTCTAAAACCAGTTGCAGGTTGGTATACGTCCTCCTTCGTGACTGGCAACTCATGGACGACTCAGACACAGTCGTTACGTTTTGGCAGTCCCAAGTAGAAATCTTACTAAAGCAATGATGCACGACTCATGTGACTGTCATATCTTTGTCCTGAGCATTATTCATAGAAAATAAAAGGATAAAGAAAGCTCTTGGCGTTGCTCAATCCCTGAAGGATGTGCCATGCATTCGTCTTCAATTTTTGACTTCGTTTGAGGTGATTGAATGATTGTCTGGCCCTTACAATGGCTCGCGGTGGCCTCCCGCTAAGCCGAGTCAGTGCTGCTCAACCTCCCACATAAGTCTGAGACCTGTCTGGTACCAATTACCGACCGGGAGGGATGGATGGCTTAGTGAGCCATGAGCGCGAGATCGAACCATCGACCTCGTGTGCGAGTTGGAGCACCTCTAACCACTGCGCCACATGGGTCTTTGCATTAATCATGATAGCAGAGTATTCAACTTACGTTTGAGCAGTTTGGTGAGCCTGAGTGTCGGATCGAACCATCAACCTCGTCCACTTGTGTGTCTAAGAGCATCTCTTACCACTGCGCCAAACATACCCGCTCCTCTGTAAGGGAACGTTTTCCATGAAAAAGCCTCCATCTCTCATTTGTCTCTCATTTAACAAGTTACGTGGCCTACAGTACTATCTCTGTAATAAAAAACATTAGCTATTCTCTATCTATGTTGAGTGTAAATTCGTGGTCAACAGAGTTCGACCACCGCTAATCCCACTTACCTTAGCCACAAATAGTTCGAACCTTGCCGATTCTCTAACAGTCTGCGTCTCCGCCGTCTCCATTGTCATTATGGAGAGATCGATATTGATCTGCCCATTTAGTCGCGCCGAGTCGAGTATACCATTTTGAACCAACTGTTAATCGGTTGCGGCAGCTGATTCCTGGATTTAGTTCCACTGGAACTCCAATATCTCTGGTGCCTTAGCCGAGAATCGAACCCGAGTCATCCACTGCGCAGTCGAGCTTCGAACCGCTCAAGCATCAGTCCTTCTTTCTCCCCTATACGAAACCCCTTATATCTGCCTTTCTACAGCAGCATACTCTCTCTCGTCCTAGAAAAGCTCTCATTCAAGCCTTTCAAAGCATTATCGTAAGTTGAGCAGGAGTATAGCAACTATTTGTGCGAATAGTTGCTATACTGCGGCCCAGCCTATGATAAGAGCAAAATGTTCCTCGTGAAAAATCCATACAAAGATGAGCACTCTATCGCGAAATATTGATTATTCGCTTGCGGTAACTGATCTGAAGAGCTTACTCCGCTGGTACTACAGAATTCCTGGTGCCTGGCCGAGAATCGAACCCGAATCGTTCACAGTGATGACGAGCATTTATGCGCTTGGCCAACACTCCTTTCTTTCTCTTAAAAAACCTTATATCTACACTCTTTCCCAGGGTCCTCTCTATCCTCATTGAAAAGCTCTCATGCCCCTCAAAACCTTATCGTAAGTTGGGAGGAGTATAGCAACTATTCAGGGAAGTAGATGCTATACTTCCCTTCCTACACTCGAGCACGCGCCCCCAGATTGGGTGAAATGCGGGTTCAAGTTCCTTCTGACTCTAATATTTTGCCCATCACTCTACGTTGATGCGTACTCTATACGATGGTTTTACAGGACACTGAAGATGGCGACTTTTGTACCCAAAATACGGCATTTTTTTAGTCGCTAATTTGTAATTTGAATATGGTAATTTCAAGTAGTAATCCAGCAGTGCAGTGTTGGGAGAGTAAGCGAATAACCTCCTAAAACCTCCTAACTCAGCTCTTTTATAACGTTTTCGATCGGCTTTGCAACGTGAAGTCGAGCGTTATCATGCAGCAAAACTGCAAAAGATCGTGCCGTTTTGTTTTTTTTAATACGATATTTGCAATGAAATTGCATGACCTCGGTGTCGTTTAACTGCGCATTTTCTTGCGAACATTTCGGTATACAACTTGCCTGTACTTGCTATAAGATGGAGCTTGCTCCAAGCTATTAATCTTGTGCGCCGCTTCATTTCCCCTACTCACCATTCGTGCATAAGTAGCAAGCAAAATTGTTCCCAATGTTCCACGACAATCCCATCTTGAGTTAAATATAGGCAAATTGTATACTAAAATGTTCACAAGAAAATGCGCAATTGAAGGATACTAAAATCGAACAACTTGAATTATCTCTGATAAATGAGTCCGCAAAGTAAAGTTTTTGCAAAAGGCGTTTTTTTCGAGTATAAAAGTCGACATCTTCAAAGCCCTATAAGCACCATCATACAACGTATATTGTATTTAAAAAACACATGAATAAACAGCTTTCTCAACGTACTTTCAAACAAGGGAGGATATGCATAATTTTGATTCATCTCATCGACTGCTTATTAACCCGTTATAAACATTCAATATATCGCAACAATTCAAAAGTTCGACTTTCTATAAACTTCGGCATAAATGCTTGTCATATGAAACCGAGAAAACTTATCTTGATTAGCTGACGAGAGGTTGGTAGAATAGTCATAGAAGTTCGGCTGACGTTTCGGCGACCCGCCTTCTTCAGAGACTGGGCGTATGTAGTATTAGTCTATTTAAATTGTTTCAAATAGACTAATACTACGTGCGCCCAAGCTCTGAAGAAGGCGGGTCGCCGGAACGTCAGCCGAACTTCTACGATTAATTTACCAACCTCGCGTCAGCCAATCAAGATAAGTTTTCTCTATCTTCATATAACATTCAATATAGTCTGTAGGAATGTTCAAAGCCTTACCGAGGCTGTTACGTAAGAGACATACACGTGTTTCGGAGGTATCACCCTCTTAATCAATGGCCCACGCCTCACACTAAGCCCTAGACTATAGCAGGGAGGAGAGACGATGAGATGGTAGCACAACGTACATTGATATTGTGTTATCACCACTTTTCAGTCGATGGATTGCGGCGTGGATGGTTTTGAAGTAAAAACCTCGTTAAGGATTTTCAAAATTCTTACACAGTATATTGCATATCTTTATTTACCCTACTATTGCAGCAAGAAATAATCAAACGGCGGAGTCATAATTGTACATCTTGTAAGCCCACGTACAGACCTCCTGTGGCCATATTCTTGAGCATGTGGTAACCGAAATAAGGTGCGTCTTAGTGCGCTAAAATAACACATATTTGGATCAAAGAGGCAATGGTTGAAAACACATTTACGCTACCCCTATTAAGGTACCATAGGTATGTACGAGACCACGCTCCTTACATTTCTACAAAGTCAATCGCCTTCAGAGAACACAGTCAGACTTCGACGCCATGGTTAATCAACTGATTTTCAGTGAAATGACAGGAGTTTGGAAGTATATTCATTTAAAGGGACTGAGGAGTACAAATCAACGATGAACATTATTTCAGTGGATTATTGATACTAGATACCTGAATCGACTCATTAGAGCACCGCCAATATCAAGCATAGAAGGCACCTTTATCATGCTAATTACTATTTCAGCTGAATTTCATAGATTTATCACTCTCGTCAAGCTCCTACCTATTCTGTTTCCTAGCGATGGTAATTAACTCAAAGCTTCAATATGATCTTGCATTGCACGATTTTAAAATGCTAGAGCAGTATCATATGGCTTGAAAATGTGGATGATGTTTTAGAAAAGCACACCAAACACAAACTACAATAAGTAATCGTGATGGTAAAATCAATATCTTGCTGTTACACTTAAGAACTTGCAGACTGGAACATTAGCCGAGATTGACTATTAACAACGAAGATATCCCCTGGATATAAACTAATAATATCAACTGTTCAATATACCGTTTTCTACCAAATGCACAGTGATATATCCTTGCTAATTGTCTTGTCATTTCTCATGGAATCTCTCCACTGACTCGGCTGTTGAGTGTAAATCTAAATCTACTCCTAGTTAGTCCCACATGGTATTCAACAAGCACAGCAACTCCACTCAAGGATTACTCCAAAGAAGGAAGATTACAGAAGATCAGTGAGAAGCACATAACACCAAAATGTTAGGTTGGTACAAACGTAATTGCGATTTATGCACTGTTGGAATTATGTGTTTGATATTGAGATATATTTTTAATGTGCATTTCTCGCTTTGTGTTGTTGCTAATGACGTAATATATTACTAATTTATTTACACGACCCGCCATCACAATCTTCACTGTGCAGATCTCCGTACTTTTAGCATTGTTTTCGTTTTATCGTCTTCTTCTTGAATGCCGTAGAATACTGGTCGAACATGTCTCCTTGCAGTCTTGAGGTTAGCCTGACTGTGGCGTTCCATAGGGTGTTCGCTGTTGACTGCCGGAGAGCTAGGGACGGCAAGCATCACAACCACTCGGCCACGGTCATCCTGGTGACGTTCTACCTGCTATTTATTATATATTTATTTTAGACCATAGAAAGAATGATGGGCGAGTAGCCAATTCGAGCGATTTTTTTGCTACAGTTTGAAAAGGGTCGTAAAGCAGCAGAAACAATTCGTCACAACAACAACGCTTTTGGATGAGGAACTGCTAACGAACGTACAGTGCGATTCGGGTCCAAGAAGTTTCGTAAAGAAGACGAGAGCGTTGAGAATGAGAGGCGTAGTGGCCGGTTATGGGAAGTTGACAGCGATCAAATGATCGCAATCATCGAAACTGATCCACTTAGAATAACACAAGATTTTACAAAAGAACTCAACGTCGATCATTCTATCAATCTCGCCATTTGAAGCAAAGTGGCGAAGCAGTCGTGGTATCGGACATCCAATTCACCTATGGTAAGTATCTTCATATTACAACAGTCTGGTGAGTCTCGATGTCTATCACTTTCGCGTTGTACGCATTGAAGTCCATGCTAAAAATGCAACACAAATTCTAGGTCTTCTTGTAAGTTTTGGCAGTGGAATAATAAACACTAAATTTATAAACAGAATTCGATTAGCAACACTATTCAAAGTATGCGCCCTCAGCCTGAAACATTCAGTTTAGTTGCTTCGATGATGGCCTTCCGATCAACTTCGCATGGACGTCCAAAGCGCAGCTGGTCCTTCAAATTGATGTTGCCGGTGCAAAACTCAGCAAGGAACCGAAACGCTGTACGCTTGGACACAAATTCTCGAGCCTTTGCACGGTTGATGTTTTCGAAGGCGGCCTGTCCATCGCGTTCCAATTTGTACTCGTGAAGCAACAAATTGCGGTAAAGGCTTCGTTGAGCGGCCATGATGCGACTAGCACAAATAAATTTGGTAGCAAAAGAAATTGCACAAATTCGTGCACGAAGCGGTAGTGATTTGTTGCCTGAGAAATGGTAGAAATGTGTTCAGATTGATGGCGCATACTTTGAGTAATTTTGATGAATAATTTTAATTACTTGGGGTTAATTAATTTGGTGCGTATTGCTCTCGTGCCAAAACTTATGAGAATAGCATTTGAACTGGTATACATTGAAGGGCACTACATCTACAATGGATGTCCTACTCCCGCAAATAACTTTTTCAACACACAGTAGACCATCAAGAGTACTTCTATCAAATTTCAATTTTATTCATTTCTTTCGTTCCATGAAGTTGTTCTTAGAGCAGTGTCGACATTTGTGATTTTAATCTCCTTAGAACGTTCCAGCAATAGCTTTTCTAATGCTGTACCGCAATATGATATTACAATTCTCAATTAGACGCCTTCGCTTCAAACCCTATACAGTCTAAACCAACTTTTAGTAAACTTCAAAGGTAATAAATTGGGTTGTCTAAAGATCATATCGGACATTTTAAATACCATAAATTCAAAGTCGGGCATACGTAGCGCTGTTCTTCGAAACAAACGAGAGGCAAAGTATCAAAGAGGTGTTAACGGATGCAAAGTGCATTATGGCCTCAACGTTCTGGTGATACAAAAAAATCAGATATCTGAGCAAGCGATATAATTGAACTTATTTTGCTGCCAAAATATACCGTCTATTACCGTGGCTTTTCATTAAACCAGTAACATTTATCCTAGGGAGGATATGACATTTTGAGATTACTTGTTAAACCATCACTAATTTCTGAACGACCTAAGCTTTTTCAGTTTTTGAACAAGTAAACCTTTTCTGTTGTTTCTGTGAACACGAGTGTTCTGTGAAAAAATCCGTTCATCCATTTTATTTGAAGCATGTGAATTTTAAAATACCATTTTTAACAACCTTTTGAGTATATTTATCATTCGGAAATGTGAACATTCATTGATGGCTAGAACATCATGATGACGGCGCGATCTGATGTAAATTAGACTTTTCTTCGAATAAACCATTAAACGTGTTTACTGCACAACAATGGCAATTTGGAAAACTCTTGAATTCGTTCGATTGAAAGAAGTATTTTGAAGACCGTACGGTGTTGTTTTTTACGATTGAGGATTGCCGGTTGGTGGCGGTGTCTGTGTCTCAAGCTCGGAATACCTTGGAGTTTCTGTTGAACTCTCCACCATATTCCTGCAAAATAGCCTTTGAATATTTGCCATGGTTATGTAATTTATGGTGAACAATACTTAGAGTGCGTAAGATCTGCTGGTGTCTATGCCTCGAGCTCGGAATGCCCTGAAGTTTCTGTTGAACTCTTCTCCTCCATATTTTTGTAGAATAGCCTAAAAATTGTAGCTCTCTTTATCTAAATACTAACCCACTAGGCTTAGAATATGGGGAAAATTAATGCCCACCCTATTCCAAGTCTATCTTGATTTATCTGGTGCTCTCCTGATCCGTCGTTTCGTGCTGCTGATACAGTTCTATAGAAGTCTGATAGGTTTGATTTATTCTCATCGTGTCGACGATTTGGGATCAGCAAACTTGATATATATTCCAAAACCTCAATGGCCTGCAACAGATTACAGTCACTGATAGTGACCCAAGGCAAAAATAAAACCTATTCTAAAGAGCAAATAAGCGTTGACCTTAATCCCAAACTTCATTTCTATCTGTATGTGATCTTTCACAACTTATACTTGACCGTTAAATTCAGTATTAGGGGCAGGGTACGATGCGAAAATATCCACAGGTGTGCTGAAATACGAGCAACTTCAAAAGTGTTTCGTCCTTACAGACTCATCAGCCGGGCGGAACCCGTCGTCTGTCGATCTTTTTACACGTGTATCGGGCTGTACAAGAGCCCTTACCAGACGACATGACAAGTTGGCTCAAATAATGATGAAAGGATATATATTGAAATTTGAGCGTGGTCTAAACAAAGCACTCGAGATAAAGGTGTAATCATGATAAACCCACCAGCCAATGAGCAATCGAGTGCACAACACTCTGTGTTAGGTGAATGTTTCACTTGACATAGAGTGTAAAGCGTACGTCGTCGATAACTCTCTAAAAGGAGTGTAACGCTCCCGAAAGAAGTGACTATAACAAGATTGACAGACGACGGGTTCTGCCCGGCTGATGAGTCTGTAAGGACGAAACACGTGTCTCGGGCTGTACAAGAGCCCTTACCAGACCACATGACATGTTGGCTCAAATAATGATGAAAAGATATATTGAAATTTGAGCGTGGTCTAAACAAAGCACTCGATATAAAGGTATAATTATGATACCCCTAAAATGGTTGGAACAATAATGACATTATTTCTTAGTAGAGTTAAACACTCCACTCTAAGACGCAGTCAGTTTCCGCTCCCGCCGCCGAAGACTTGTTCGTTGACATTTATCAGTAGCTTAGAAAAACCTGTACACAAAATGTTACATAATAGTGACCGGATCAAGTAGAAACGATCAAGCGCCACCGAAGTCTTTGGGAATTTTTCGCATGATAATTGGAATTGGTATAAGAAAAAACAGGAATGAAAGGAAAAAATAGGAAAAAAACAGGCGTCGGCAGTGTTAGTAAGTTTACAACAGAGTCTATCAATTGCATCCTTGCCGTATCATAATCGTCGAGTGACCCGAGTGAGAGCCACTAAGCCTTTCTTTTTCCATTTTCACAAGCAACAATAACTTAGTGGGTTCTCCTAGCTATAAAGATTGCTTGAACATTATATCTTATCTTTCGGATTTCCGTTACGAGTGACCGCCAAGTCGGTAGTCTCCGTGTTTTTCTGTGAGACAGTCAAGGACCTAATGTAACCTTGATCGTATGAGGATGTAGTGAAAGGATACCGTTTTTGGTTGAAAGCTGTCTTCACGCTCTCAACTAATGCTGTCAATTTCTATAGAAGATTTTCAACTAGAACTATACTTATTGCCACAATGCAAGGAAAATAGATAAGTATAGTTCAATAATTGGATCAAAGGTCACGAAGAGCTCAGTGGTCTTTTGTGCAGCAAAAAATGACTCACAAAAGAGTGGAGCAGCTGAAAATTAGCATCCACAAAAGGAATAAAAGACCAGATGACCATTTCAAGCATAACATGCTTTTCGTAATTTCATCGCCAATTGCTCATTTTAATTACCTCATTTTTTCGGAATAACTCATCGCGTAGTATTTCCTAGACGAGTGCGATGATTGAAGCCTATTCTTTCGTTCAATCTCTGCTATGTGATTCACAAAGTCGTTCAAAATTTTGTCCCCAAACTTACTCAAATCTTAAAAAATAAACATGGCTGAACTATTAGAACGAAGTTTCGAAGTATCTTAGCAGGTTACTGGCCGCAAATGATTTTTTAATGTTTGACGTAAAGAGGAGGACGGAAATAATGTTAGACGTCAACTATTGAGGAACTGTTATTGAAGAGATATGATTTCGCGCACTTCATGGCACTAAGTCTGCTAGAGGTTAGTCACCGAAAATATGCCTATCAACGTGACTGACTCTATCGATACAAGAAAGGTTACTTTTTACTTGACCCTCGGAATGGGGTCCGCATGTCAGGCCAGAAGTTTTCTTCTCTGAAAAGAGCTCATTTTGGTAGAGCTTTAGTATTTGTTCGATATGCTGAAATACAATGATTTTGAACCATGTTTGATTTTTGAAAAGATTTTTATAGTACGCACTATTAACGGAGAGAATGTCATATTTCGCGTTTGAACTGAATAGTATATTCTGCTTCGTGCTTGCTTAGATTTTACTGTAAAGCCATTTCACTAATTTACTACTAGATACTACATATAGCAGGCTTCCCTGTCACTGGAGAGACTTCTACAAAAACTTTTTGGTACTATTCCTCTATCTCAGCCCACTTTGAACCCTTCGGAAGCAAGGCTTTCCCATTTTCTAAACTTGTAATAGCAAAGCATAGCATAGTAGCATGGACCTCGGTCATTTCTACACTATAGCTTTTACAAACATTCTTAAGGCGCTGAAGCTGAGAGAATATCACATTCGATGCGCTTTGTTCCTCGGTCGGGATTTATGGATGGTTTTTCGAGAGACTAACATTTGATGGCATAAAATATGCTGACTCTGCAGCTGTATTCAGTTTCTTCTACAACTGTAATGCGAAAAAAACCAAAACATCTCTCAAAAGGAGAAAACTTTTACAAACGAATAAGGAAAATCGTTCCTCTTCCGGCGGCTTTGAGAACACTTTGCGTAGATCGATTCATAAAGGCGCAATATTGAGCGCCGAGTATGAAATTCATTAGATTTCGCTACTATAGTACATTAAAAGTACATTTAAGAAAGCCAGAAAAGAGCTGAAATTGCTGAAATCAAGGCTATCAAGAACTACTAAAAGCCTTGGAAGAAGCGGGAGAGTTCCTGTTGTTAAATGGCTAAAAAATGGATTGAGATAAGAATGTCTACAGGTTTTCTTAGTATAAAGGTCGCCTACATGCTCCAGAACATTTTATTTTTGAACGGAAGAATCATATTCTTGCATGAAGACTACCCTCCTAACTCTTGTCGCACATTTCTAATGCCTTTCTTGCAAGAATGTTACTCCGCAACACATGCCATAATGTAGGAGTTCTAAAAGAAACTTAAGCACAAGTATCTTTAGTACGTAGCTGGAGTAAGCGTAGAAAGAGCATGCATTCTACATTGTGTGGAGAACTTCCTTGGAAAAAAATGCGGATTTCCGACCCTACCGTACATTTTACTGATGTCCTAAATTTTTCTACCCAAAATATTCGTTTAATTATCGAAAGTTCATATAGTCACCTTTTATCAACAACAAATTATCTTTACACAAACACCACTGCTTAAAAATTCTATCCTTGCATAGAATTTAGATCCTCTGACATAAATTAGGATTTTCACCGCTTTGATAGTAGCTTTTCAAAATGAGCTTTCCTCTGCCTGCCACAGACATTTGTCTGTTTATCAATCTTGACCTTTATCTCGAGTGCTTTGTTTAGACCACGCTCAAATTTCAATATATATCCTTTCATCATTATTTGAGCCAACATGTCATGTGGTCTGGTAAGGGCTCTTGTACAGCCCGAGACACGTCTTTCGTCCTTACAGACTCATCAGCCGGGCAGAACCCGTCTCTAAAGACGAAACACGTGTCTCGGGCTGTACAAGAGCCCTTACCAGACCACATGACATGTTGGTTCAAATGATGATGAAAGGATATATATTAAAATCAATTTTGAATCTGTTGTCCTTACTATTATTGGGAATCGTCACCGATCAAGTATTATTCCACGTCAAGTGAAATGATCTTTGACGCTTCGCTCCTTTGGAGTGATTGATTGTCGATCGCATGGCTTACGGCTGTTATGGAGTAAATTTATCAAGACCATTCAATCGACTTTTGCGAGTCCTCGCTCACAATTTCAATAAAGTCCGGTAGAATGTTTCAAGCTTTTCAAAAGTCTGTTGTGATATCTCTAATTCTCAAGCGAGGTCTCAATAAAGTTAATTGGAAGGTGTTTATACATATGCATAATTCCTTTAGTGCCCGATCATTGCTACCTAATTTAAGTACTTCTGAATCCTATTATTGATCAGTGAATCCATAAAGTGTCAACCTGTGTTGACGTAATTCTATTACGTTACAGATGAATAATGTTTTCACTATTTTGGCAGTCCTTGGTACTGCAATGAATCGAGCAGGCCAATGCCTGCTCATGAAGAGTAGGTGTATGAGAGAAACGAAAGCCAAAAAGGAGAGTGGAGCCCACTATCTCTCAGTTTTTTCAAAAATGTCACAGACAAGGCAGGAGAGCACTATAACGCTATTGTGTTTGACGAAAACTCGACAATCATCGAGCAGAAGGAAAATCATCTAAAATGGGCTGGAAACGATGGACTTCAGGTATGAGTTTTTTTGTTGTGGAAATCCATGAAAGTGGAACTCCAGCTGACGTGATTGAGCCGTGTTTTAGAAGGAAATGCACGAATTCATTATTAACGTAGACAATTTTATAAGGGAGAAAAGAATGAACGTAACAAGTTTATTCATCAAATTGCTGCTGTTTCGAAGCAACTCGATTCTATAATGGATAATGGAAACCAGACTCTTATGGAGATGTAGCTCTGCGAGGTCTACATGCCGAAAATTCTCAGGTACTTAGCCGTTGAGATCATACTGTCGAAAAAAAGAAAGAAAATTTCCACCGAGAGAGCGAAACACGAGAAAAAATCGGAGCTCGATGCGTGTTTGATGGACTCGAACTGCGACTCTATCTTACTTAGGGTGACGTGCGCTCGCACTACACCAGTATGCTTCGTTCTAGCTTTTTTCAAATCGTCTTTCAACTGTATCGACTGCTGTTTACCACATACGGGGTTGATCTGGGGAGCACAAACGAAAATTGAACCCAGCTAAGCTGAAGCCTGGATTGGAATTGTAGTGCATGTAAAGTACAAAGTTCTCGGCGTAGCTCAATCCCTGTGGGATGCGCCATGCATTGGTGTTCATCAAGGATTGTTAGAGGCGACTGAATGCATATCTTGCCTCAACAATGGCTTACGGTGGCTTACTGATGTGTCAAATCTGTGGCTTATCCCCCTATCAAGTCCAATAGTGATTTCACCTACCCCAGAAAGATGGAAAACACCTAGTAACCGTGGTTGCAAGCTCGAATCATCGACCTTGTTTGCGATGTAGTACACCTCTAACCACTGCGCCACATGACACAACGGCATCCACTTGCCAGTAACATCGAATCATATCTCAACTTTTGAAGTTGCTCGTATTTCAGCACTCCTATGGATATTTTCGCATCATACCCTGCCCCTAACACTGAATTTAACGGACAAGTATAAGTTGTGAAAGATCACATGCAGATAGAGATGAAGTTTGGGATTAAGGTCAACGCTTATTTGCTCTTTAGAATAAGTTTTATTTTTGCCTTGGGTCACTATCAGTGACTGTAATCTGTTGCAGGCTATTGAGGTTTTGGAATATATATCAAGTTTGCTGATCCCAAATCGTCGACACGATGAGAATAAATCAAACCCATCAGACTTCTATAGAACTGTATCAGCAGCACGAAACGACGGATCAGGAGAGCACCAGATAAATCAAGATAGACTTGGAATAGGGTGGGCATTAATTTTCCCCATATTCTAAGCCTAGTGGGTTAGTATTTAGATAAAGAGAGCTACAATTTTGAGGCTATTCTACAAAGATATGGAGGAGAAGTGTTCAACAGAAACTTCAGGGCATTCCGAGCTCGAGGCACAGACACCAGCAGATCTTAAGCACTCTAAGTATTGTTCACCACAAATTACATAACCATAGCAAATATTCAAAGGCTATTTTGCAGGAATATGGTGGAGAGTTCAACAGAAACTCCAAGGTATTCCGAGCTTGAGACACAGACACCGCCACCAACCGGCAATCCTCAATCGTAAAAAACAACACCGTACGGTCTTCAAAATACTTCTTTCAATCGTACGAAGTCAAGAGTTTTCCAAATTGCCATTGTTGTGCAGTAAACACGTTTAATGGTTTATTCGAAGAAAAGTCTAATTTACATCAGATCGCGCCGTCATCATGATGTCCTAGCCATCAATAAATGTTCACAGTACCGAATGATAGACATACTCAAAAGGTTGTTAAGAATGGTATTTTAAAATTCACATGCTTCAAATAAAATGGATGATCGGATTTTTTCACAGAACACTCGTGTTCACAAAAACAACAGAAAAGGTTTACTTGTTCAAAAACTGAAAAAACTTAGGTCGTTCAGAAATTAGTGATGGTACAACATCTACTCTCAAAATGTCATATCCTCCCTAGGATAAATGTTACTGGTTTAATGAAAAGCCACTGTGTAGACGGTATATTTTGGCAGCAAAATAAGTTCAATTATATCGCTTGCTCAGATGTCTGAATTTTTAGTATCACCAGAACGTTGAGGCCATAATGCACTTTGCATCCGTTAACACCTCTTTGATACTTTGCCTCTCGTTTGTTTCGAAGAACAGCGCTGCGTATGCCCGACTTTGAATTTATGGTATTGAAGATGTCCGATTTGATCTTTCGACAACCCAATTTATTACCTTTGAAGCTTACTAAAAGTTGGTTTAGATTGTATATGGCCTGAAGCGAAGGCGCCTAATTGAGAATTGTAATATCATATTGCGGTACAGCATTAGAAAAGCTATTGCTGGAACGTACTAAGGAGATTAAAATCATAAATTTCGACACTGCTCTAAGAACAACTTCATGGAACGAAAGAAATGAATAAAATTGAAATTTGATAGAAGTACTTTTGATGGTCGACTGCGTGTTAAAGAAGTTGTCAGCGAGAGTAAGACACCCATCGTAGATGTACTGCTTGAGTTTTATCTTCAATGTATACCAGTTTATTAGGTCTTCTCATAAGTTTTGACACAAGAGCAATACACACCAAATCAATTAACTACAAATAATCAAAATTGTTCAACAACATTGCTCAAAGTATGCGCCATCAATCAGAACACAAATCTGTCATTTCTTAGGCAACAAATCATTACCGCTTTGTGCACAAATTTCTGCACTTTCTTTTATTTCTGCACTCTCTTTTGCTGCCAGATTTATTTCTACTAGTCGTATCATGGCCCCTCAACGAAGCCTTTACCGCAATTTGTTGCTTTACGAGTACAAATTGGAACGCGATGGACAGACCGCCTTCGAGAACATCTACCGTGCAAAACAAGCTCAAGGACTTGTGTCCTGGCGAACAGCGCTTTGGTTCTTTGTTGAGTTTCGCACCGGCAACACCAATTTGAAGGACCAACTGCGCTTTGGACATCCATGCGAAGTTGATCGGAAGGTCATCATCGAAGCAACTAAACTGAATGTATTCAGGCTGAGGGCCCATACGTTGAATAGTGTTGTTAATCAACTTCTGCTTTATAAATTTGGTATTTCCTACTCTAGTGTCAAACTTTCAAGAAGACCTATAATTTGTGTTGAATGTTCAGCATGGACTTCAATGCATACAGCACGAAAGTGATAGACATCGAGACTCATCAGATTGTTGTAATGTCGAGATACTTACCTTAGGTGAATTGAATGTCCGATACCACGACTGCTTCGCCACTTTGCTTCAAATGGCGAGATTGATAGAATGATCGACGTTGAGTTCTTTTGTAAAATCTTATGTTATTCTAAGCGGATCAATTTCGATGATTGCGATCATTTGATCGCTGTCAACTTCCCATAACCGGCCACTACGCCTCTCATTCTCAACGCTCTCGTCTTCTTTACGAAACTTCTTGGACCCGAATCGCACTGTACGTTCGTTAGCAGTTCCTCATCCAAAAGCGTTGTTGTTGCGACGAATTGTTTCTGCTGCTTTACGACCCTTTTCAAACTGTAGCAAAAAAATCGCTCGAATTGGCTACTCGCCCATCATTCTTTCTATGGTCTAAAATAAATATATAATAAATAGCAGGTAGAACGTCACCAGGATGACCGTGGCCGAGTGGTTGTGATGCTTGCCGTCCCTAGCTCTCCGGCAGTCAACAGCGAACACCCTATGGAACGCCACAGTCAGGCTAACCTCAAGACTGCAAGGAGACATGTTCGACCAGTATTCTACGGCATTCAAGAAGAAGACGATAAAACGAAAACAATGCTAAAAGTACGGAGATCTGCACAGTGAAGATTGTGCTGGCGGGTCGTGTAAATAAATTAGTAATATATTACGTCATTAGCAACAACACAAAGCGAGAAATGCACATTAAAAATATATCTCAATATCAAACACATAATTCCAACAGTGCATAAATCGCAATTACGTTTGTACCAACCTAACATTTTGGTGTTATGTGCTTCTCACTGATCTTCTGTAATATTCCTTCTTTGGAGTAATCCTTGAGTGGAGTTGCTGTGCTTGTTGAATACCATGTGGGACTAACTAGGAGTAGATTTAGATTTACACTCAAACTCAGCCGAGTCAAAAGTTGGAGAGGAATTGTCCATGGAGAAATGACAAAGACAATTAGCAAGGATATATCACTGTGCATTTGGTAGAAAACGGTATATTGAACAGTTGATATTATTAGTTTATATCCAGGGGATATCTTCGTTGTTAATAGTCAATCTCGGCTAATGTTCCAGTCTGCAAGTTCTTAAGTGTAACAGCAAGATATTGATTTTACCATCACGATTACTTATTGTAGTTTGTGTTTGGTGTGCTTTTCTAAAACATCATCCACATTTTCAAGCCATATGATACTGCTCTAGCATTTTAAAATCGTGCAATGCAAGATCATATTGAAGCTTTGAGTTAATTACCATCGCTAGGAAACAGAATAGGTAGGAGCTTGACGAGAGTGATAAATCTATGAAATTCAGCTGAAATAGTAATTAGCATGATACAGGTGCCTTCTATGCTTGATATTGGCGGTGCTCTAATGAGTCGATTCAGGTATCTATTATCAATAATCCACGAGCGTGGTCTCGTACATACCTATGGTACCTTAATAGGGGTAGCGTAAATGTGTTTTCAACCATTGCCTCTTTGATCCAAATATGTGTTATTTTAGCGCACTAAGACGCACCTTATTTCGGTTACCACATGCTCAAGAATATGGCCACAGGAGGTCTGTACGTGGGCTTACAAGATGTACAATTATGACTCCGCCGTTTGATTATTTCTTGCTGCAATAGTAGGGTAAATAAAGATATGCAATATACTGTGTAAGAATTTTAAAATCCTTAACGAGGTTTTTACTTCAAAACCATCCACGCCGCAATCCATCGACTGAAAAGTGGTGATAACACAATATCAATGTACGTTGTGCTACCATCTCATCGTCTCTCCTCCCTGCTATAGTCTAGGGCTTAGTGTGAGGCGTGGGCCATTGATTGAGAGGGTTATACCTCCGAGACACGTGTATGGCTCTTACGTAACAACCTCGATAAGGCTTTGAACAATCTTACAGACTATATTGAATGTTATATGGAAATCGAGAAAACTCAACTCAAGATGGGATTGTCGTGGGAACAATTT